>CAUYQU010051693.1:0-26347 GCA_963574635.1 Cheracebus regulus | reverse complement strand
CCTTCCAGTAATCTTGATAGATCACTATTACTGTCTCAGTTTATACATGAGGATATGGAAAAATGAGAATCAAACAGATACACCAATTCACAATGCAGTGCCTTCTTTACCATTTGGTACATTTTTGGAGTGGCTGGTACTGGTTTTCCTTTCCATGTTTAGTGCTACTTTCAGGAGCTCTTGTAAGGCAGGCCTGGTGGTGACGAAATCTCTCAGCAATTGCTTGTCCGTAAAGGATTTTATTTCTCCTTCGCTTATGAAGCTTAGTTTGGCTGGATATGCAATTCTAGGTTGAAAGTTCTTTTCTTTAAGGATGTTGAATATTGGCCCCCACTCTCTTCTGGCTTGTAGGGTTTCTGCTGAGAGATCCGCTGTGAGTCTGATGGGTTTCCCTTTGTGGGTAACCTGACCTTTCTCTCTGGCTGCCCTTAGAATGTTTTCCTTCATTTCACCCCTGGTGAATCTGACGATTATGTGCCTTGGGGTTGGTCTTCTGGAGGAATATCTTTGTGGTGTTCTCTGAATTTCCTGGATTTGAATGTTGGTCTGCCTTGCTAGGTTGGGGAAGTTCTCCTGGATAATATCCTGAAGCATGTTTTCCAGCTTGGATTGATTCTCTCCGTCACATTCAGGTACATCTGTCAAACATAGATTAGGACTTTTCACATAATCCCATATTTCTTGAAGGCTTTCTTCATTTTTTTTCACTCTTTTTTCTGTAATCTTGCCTTCTCATTTTATTTCATTGAGTTGATCTTCAATCTCTGATATCCTTTCTTCTGCTTGGTCAATTCAGCTATTGAAATTTGTTTATGCTTTGTGAAGTTCTCATGTTGTGTTTTTCTGCTCCGTCAAGTCGTTGACATTCTTCTCTAAGCTGTTTATTCTAGTTAGCATCTCATTTAACCTTTTTTCAAGGTTCTTAGTTTCTTTGCATTGGTTGAGAACATGTTCTTTTAGCTCAGAGAAGTTTCTTATTACGTACCTTCTGAAGCTTGTTTCTGTCAATTCATCAGACTCATTCTCCAACCAGCTTTGTTCCCTTGCTGGTAAGGAGTTCTGATCCCTTTAAGGAGGAGAGGCGTTCTGGTTTTTTGTGTTTTCATCCTTTATGCACTGATTTCTTCCCATCTTTGTGGATTTATCTACCTGTGGTCTTTGTAGTTGGTGACTTTCGGATGGGGTCTCTGAGTGGATGTCCTTTTTGCTGATGATGAAGTTATTTCTTTCTGTTTTTTAGTTTTCCTTTTAACAGTCAGGTCCCTCTGCTGCAGGACTACTGGAGGTCCACTCCAGACCCTGCTTGCCTGGGGATCACCTGTGGTGGTTGCAAAACAGTAAAGATTGCTCCTGGTTTCTTCTTCTGTTATCTTCATCCCAGAAGGGTATCCACCAGATGTCAGCCTGAGCTCTCCTTTATGAGGTGTCTCTTCGGATATACAGGGGTCAGTGAGCTGTTTGAGGAGATAGTCCGTCCCTTATAGGAGCTCAAGTACTGTGCTGTGAGCTCCATTGTTCTGTTCAGAGCTGCTGGGCAGGTACATTTAAGTCTGCTACAGCAGAACTCATAACCGCCTCTTTTCCCAGGTGCTCTGTCCTGTGAAGGTGGGGTTTTATTTATAAGTTCCTGACGTGCTACTCCCCTTTTATAGAGATGCCCTGCCCAGCAAGGAGGTAGTCATAGTCTGCCAGCAGAGACTGCTGAGGTGCCACAGGCTCTGCCCAGCTGTCATGTAAACTTCCTTGCGATTTTGTTTACAGAGGTAGAGTTAGAACTGCCTCTGTAATGGTGGTCTGCTTCAATAATGGCAGACTGCCTCAGTAATGGCGGACTGCCTAGATAGTGGTGGACTGCCTCAGTAATGGCGGACTTCCTTCCCCCCACTGAGCTGGACCATCTCAGGTCCAGCTGTGCTTGATGCAAAAGCCTTAATCCAGAGTATTTCAGATTGCTGGTCTTTATGGGGGTGGGACCTGCCAAGCCAGATCATCTGGCTCCCTGTTTCAGCCCCCTCTTTTTGAGTTGAATGAGCGGCTCCGTCTCCCAGGTGTTCCAGGCACCAGTTGAAATGGCCTCCAGATTTGTGTGAGTTTCTGTGCAGAAACCCCTGGTGCCACTAAAACAGCCGTGCTGGAAACTCGTGGCACTTTTTGGCCTGGGAATCTTCTGGTCTGTGGACAGTAAAAACTCGTTTGGAAATGCAGTGATCTCTCACCCTCTGTGTTGTTCTCGCTGAGAACTGCACTCCAGAGCTGTTCCTATTCAGCCATCTTGGATCTCCCCCTTGCTTATACTGCTGTTTGTAATGGATTTTAGCTACTAACTACAGACTTCGTGTTATGGTAGATGAACATTTAGCTGTGTTATCTACAAATTATTCTTTCCTCATCTTCCCATATAGGTATATGAACATTAGGATTAAAGCAGTAGTCAGTGTTGTTACAGCCACATAAATAGTATTGGGCTGGGCCAAGTAGTGTACTATGATCTTATTTCTTTTCTGTAACAATTTCTTGTTAGTTTTTTTCTGTAGTTAATGACTTCATTCTTTTTTTGGAAAATTGCTTATTTTCCAGGTTATGTGGCAGTGATATTTTCTGAATCTCCAGTGTGTTAGCTGGTTCATCAGTGCTGTTTTTCCTTTGAAGCCTGCCCTCCCCTGGCACATTGTGCTGCTCCCATATGGCTGCTCTCCTGTCTTCACGTAAAACAGTCTCCCTAGAATTACCAACTGCTTTGTTTTCATGAAAATAACCTGTAGTAATTTCCTACAAAATGGTACGTATTTAGGCCAGGCATGGTGGTTCATGCCTGTAATTCCAGCACTTTGGAGGCAATGATCATGAGGTCAGGTGTTCAAGACCAGCCTGACCAATGGTGAAACCCCATCTCTACTAAAAATACAAAAATTAGCTGGGCGTGATGGTCATGCATCTGTAATCCCAGCTACTCAGGAGGCTGAAGCAGGAGAATTGCCTGAACCTGGGAAGTGGAGGTTGCAGTGAGCTGAGATTGTGTCACTGCACTCCAGCATGGCCAACAGAGCAACAATGTAAGACTCTCAAAAAAAAAAAGTGCATATTTAAAAAGTCTTCATTTTACCTTTTACTTGTCTAATATTTGAGTAATTTGGGGAATTTTGGCTTGGAGATCATTTCCCCTTGGTTTAATTATTTTCTGATAATGTACTCATTTCTGATTAGCATATGTTTTATTTTCTTTTTTCTCTTTGAATCATTTAGCATCATTTCCTTACCACTGGTGTTCTGATCCTTTTTTAGTATATGTGCTACCGAAGCAAGCACAGCAAGCACATTTTTTTTTGGAGACAGGGTCTCACTCTGTCACCCAGGCTGGAGTGCAGTGGTGTAATCATGTCTGATTGCAGCCTCAGCCTCCCAGGGCTCAGGTGGTTCTCCTACCTCATCCTCTCGAGTATCTGGGATGACAGGTGCACACCACCATGCTTGGCTACTTTTTGTATTTTTTTGTAGAGATGGGGTTTTGCCATGTTGCCCAGGCTGGTCTTGAACTTCCTGGGCTCAAGTGAGTTTTGCCTGTAATCATGGTGTAGCATCTAACCCAACCCTAACCCTAACCCTAACTCTTACGTTCTCTTTACAGATATTAAAAGTAATAGCTTAAGTCTTGTGTAAACAAAATACATTGAGTGTAGAATCAACAAGAAAAAAGCCTTTTAAGAATTCACACAGGAACTTTATTCCTATTTGGTCTCTTAAAAAATAACTTTCTTTTTTTAAAAAAAATGAAAATATTTGACCTACTTTACAATTATTCTTGTGCTTCTGTACATTTGAATTATCCAAAATTTTAGTTTCCTAGATTTGGCATATATTCCCTAGTATTACTCACGTTTAAAATGAATTTCCCTTTTCCTGCCACTTACGTAAACCATTGATTATCTGAAATCACTGAGTGTCCTCCATGCCGTTGGATAATTGAAGCTGGATCTATTTAAATACATAATGAAGCCCTGAGCTTCATCTTATCTCTGCACTCAAAGGGGCTGTTATGCAAAATGCATTTTTTGCTGATTATATTTGTCTGTTGGCAAGAACTTTGCTTATTCCCTTCACTGAACTGTATACAGTATTTATAGCACCCAGAAGGCAAAGGAAGAATCACAAAATTCACTCTCTCTTTACCTGTCTGCTGGTGTTTGTTTAGTGGAAGGTGATTTGTGGTGAGCAGGTTGAGAGGGTAGCATTGGGTGGTCTTTCTTTCCTGCCTTTTTGACCTCTGGATGCTGGCGAAGGCACCTATCATGAATCTGATGTCTTTAACTAGCCTCGCCTGGTTCAAGAAGGGGATGCAAGGTTGGTGGTTTCGAATGGCTTTTTCTAGCACGTCAGAATTTAAATCTTGCAGAGGCCATAATGAAGAAGAACATTGTGTCAGGTCAGGAGTCTACTGTCATCAGTTGAGGTGTTAAGCCTGTAAATGGTCATGAAATGTTTCAAGACTTCTGTCCACCTAACTAGCTGTTGAAAGCAGTTGGTGGAGACTTTGTCTCCTCTCTTGTCAACACACAGCTCCCTGTGTGCCCCCGCAAAAGAACAAACTTTGCTGAAAAGCTCACTTACTGAACTGTGCTTCTAAGAAATTGATTTGGCTTAATGATAGAGAGTGGTAGGGACCGTTGTTTTATTTCAACAGGACAGTGGGAGCCAAAGTTCTCTCTAATGGAACTGCCTTCAGCCACTGACAGGTTTTTTAAAAGTTTGGAGGGCTGAGACATAGTTAATGGTTAAAAGAGCTGATGGCTGAATTTTTCATACAGCTGTCACACATTTCTGTATATGTTTCTTTATGTTTTGGGGACTGTTATGCTTTTTCTCTTTTTATTATTTTTTTAAAATTATGTGTTCTTTAATAAATTGTGGTACACCACACATGAAATTTACCATCTAGCCATTTTGAAGTAGACAGTTGAGTGGCGTTAATTAAGCACATTCACGTGGTTGTGCAACCATCACTGTTATCCATCTCTAGAACTCCTTTTTTGCTTGTTTGTTTGTTTGTTTGTTTTGAGATGGAGTCTTGCTCTGTTGTCCAGGCTGGAGTATAGTGGCATGATCTCAGCTCACTGCAACCTCTGCCTCTTGGGTTCAAGCGATTCTCCTGCCTCAGCCTCCTGAGTAGCTGGGACTACAGGCGTGTGCCACCATGTGCAGCTAATTTTTATATTGTTAGTAGAGACAAGGTTTCACTGTGCTCAGGCTGGTCTCGAACTCCTGGCCTCAAGTGATTCTTTGAGCCTCCCGAAGTGCTGGGACTACAGGCATGAGCCGTCCCACCCGGCCTAGAACTCTTTTTCATCCTGCAAAGCTTAATCTCTGTCCCCATTATATAACACCATTCCATATCCCCCTCACTCTGGCCCCTAGCAACCACTGTCTTTATTTTAAATAAATAAGTTCCAGGATAGCTGCTTTGCCAACATTAAATATATACCATTCAAAGGGTGTTTGACTTTGGTCAGCTTCCTTCATTTTTACTTCTTAAGTGGAAGGTAAACATGAACTCTGACATCGGAATGGACTGTGTTCCTGTTGGCTGAGCTTGGCTGGGGTCCTCACAGGCATGGAGAAGAAGACCCACTTTCATTAAGTAAAGAGAGCAAAAGGCTGTTGTTCCACAGAGCATATTAGATTGTGGTCTGTTTTTTCCTTTTTTTTTTTTTTTTGAGATGGATTCTCACACTGTTGCGCAGGTTGGAGTGGTGCAATCTCTGCTCACTGCAGCCTCTGCCCCATGGGTTTAAGCGATTGTCCTGTCTTCAGCCTCCTAAGTAGCTAGGATTACAGACACCCAAATACTGGTCTTTCTTGGGGTTCTAAGTATACTGTACAGACTCCTTTATTTTTGAGACATCCTCTGTTTTGCAATGGAATTCTTATTTGCTGGTAGATCAGTCAGAATGGGTAGGATAATAATGAAGCAAAAGCCCTTCAGTCTCAGTGGCTTAACATGCCTTCTCCTTCCCGGCCTGATCGAGGCTGGCTCCGGAGCCGTACTCATCCTGGACTCCTATGGATCCAGACAGACAGAAGCTGTTGTCTTGACACCACGCTTCTATGACTGTGGCAGAGGGGTAAGAGTGGGGCGAATCAGGCTTTTGTTGAGTAGTGACATTACTTCTACTCACATTTATTGGCCAAAGCCAAGTGCCATGGCCATGCCTGGCTTCAGAGGGGGCCAGAAAGTTCTATTCTCCCATATTCCTAGAATGATAGGAACTCCAAATATTGAATGGTCATGCTTGTAATCCCAGCACTTTGAGAGGCTGAGCCGGGCTGATACTTGAGGTCAGGAGTTCAAGACCAGCCTGGCCAACATGGTGAAATCCCATCTTTACTAAAAATACAAAAATTAGCTGGGCATGGTGGTGCACATCTGTAATCCCAGCACTTTGGCAGGCCGAGGTGGGCGGATCACTCGAGGTCAGGAGTTCCAGACTAGACTGGACAACATGGTGAAACCCCGTCTCTACTAATAATACAAATATTAGTCAGGCATGGTGGCGGGTGCCTCTAATCCCAGCTACTCGGGAGGTTGAGGCAGGAAAATCTCTTGAACCCTGGAGGTGGAGGTTGCAGTGAGCCAAGATCGTGCTACTGCACTCCAGCCTGGGCGACAGACTCTATCTCAAAAAAAAAAAGGGTGATGATGACACGAACTCCACTAAAATCTAAAAGCTCCTCATTTCTACTGAGCCATGCAAACAAAATGGAAAGTATGTTTCCTGTCAGGGAACCAGCTTTTACCAGGTACTGCCAGCCACTTGGGAGCATAAATAAATGGTGGAGAAGGGCGGAGTTTTTTGGAACTTCATTGTAGTTTTGTAAGGACAATTTTTAATGAAAACTGGAATATGAGGTATCATATTTTTAGCATAGTTATAGAAAAATTAGACTCAAATGTCTGGGTAATATATCTTGGAAGGATCTTTTTGAAACTTTCTATTATGATTTAATACACATTTAACGTCTACACAGAAAAGGGCATGTTTTCATGGTGTTTATCAAACTGAACACACTCCCGTCATACACCCATGTAGCCAGCACCCAGCCCAAGAAATGGAAGGTGGCCAACGCCCCAGAAATGCTTCTTAGCCATTTCTACCCATTGCACCTCATCCCACCGAAAACCCTGGCCTCTCAACTTCTCATAGTGTATACTAGTTTATCCATGTTGGTACTTGATATGATTTGGCTGTGTCCCCACTCAAATCTGCTCTTGAATTGTAGTTCCCATAATCCCCATGCGTCATAGGAGGGATCCATTGGGAGATAATTGAATCATGGAGGTGGTTACCTCCATGCTGTTCTTGTGATAGTGAGTTCTCACTCGATCTGATGGTTTTATAAGGGACTTTCCCTGCTCCTTTTCATTCTTCACTTCTCCCTGCTGCTATCATGTGAAGAAGGATGTGTTTGCTTTTCCCCTTCTGGCATGATTGTAAGTTTCCTGAGGCCCCCCAGTTACGCTGAACTGTGAGTCAATTAAACTTCTTTCCTTTATAAATTACCCAGTCTTAGAGATTTATTTGTTAGCAGCATGAGAATGGAGTAATACAGTACTTTATATAAATAGAATCCTACAGTATATACTCCAGTGTTTCTGCTTTCTTCCTTGACATTATGTGTGCAAGATTTATCCGTGTTAGTCTATGGTTACAGATCCTTCATTCTTACTGTATAGTATTTCATTGTGTGATTATCCCACATATTCCTCAGTTCTCCTCTTGGTGGGCTCTGGATGGTGTCCAGTTTTGCCTATGATATGCTGCAGTGCATGTTTTGGTATGTATATTTTTATGTGCATATGAATGCATCTCTCCTGAGTATATACCCAGAGTGCATTTTCTGGGTCACAGGGTATGCACATATTCATCTTTAGTAGGTAATATCCAACAGCTCTCTAAAGCAGTGCTACAAGTTTACTTTCCAGCCAGCAGTCAGCAGTGCCTAGGAGTTCTGGTTACTCCATGTCTTTGCCAACACTGGGTATTTTCATCTTGGAGGTTGTTTTTTTCCTTTTGTTTTTTTAAGGAAATAGTCCTTATCAGATTATCTTTCCATCTCAGCTGGTTCCCTTCCTAATTTAAAAAAAGGGAGAAAATCACCCCACCTAATGAGATGCCCATTCATTGTGAGGCACTGGGAGATCAGTGATCAAACTTTGTACTGTGCACCGGTAGGAGCAAGCTTGGTGCTTTCATGAGATACAGGAAGGCCTCTCTTTTTCTGGTGGAACTTCAAGGTGATACATAAGGACAAACTGTAAGATAATGACCTGCAAAGAGGAGGTGACTATAAAATTAAATGAAGCAAATTTAAAGTTTATATTAATCTCATATATAGACGTGCATTTTCCCCAAGTTTCTCAGCCTACAAGTCCTCACCTGCGGCTTGCAGTGTCTTTTATCACCTCTCCTCCTCCCACTCAACCTTAACAAGGTGATTCCATTTGCTTTGTCAGGTGGTGCTCTGCTGTTTCTTCTTGAGTTTGTCTAGCATATTGAAATCTCCCTTATCCACAGGCAAAATATTCTTTATCCACATAACAACTGCTAGACCAGTTAGGTTTGCCCAGTGGGAGGTGACTTGGTTGGCTGACACCTTTTTTTTTTTTAATGAATGAGAGGTTCTTATGTTGCCCAGGCTGGCCTCGAATGCATAGTCTCGCCTCCTCAAGCGCCAGGATAACTGGCCTGAGCCACGGTGGCTCCCAGCTGACGCCATTTTTAATATTTGATGCTGTTTCTTCTGTGGAACACAAAACTGATGAGATTTGGAAATAATAAAGATACAGTACTCTTGGCTTAAATTTCGGCTGCTAGCCAGCATAGAGTCATATGCTGGTGGGGTCCTGTTAATAGAATTTTTGTTTACAAGTGGCTGGGCATAGTGCCCCACACCTGTAATGCTAGCACTTTGGGAGGCCTAGGCGGGCGGATCACTTGGGGTCAGGAGTTTGAGACCAGCCTGGGCAACATAGTGAAACCCATCTCTACTAAAAATATAAAACTTAGCCAGACATGGTGGCACATGCCTGTAGTCCCGGCTATTCGGGAGGCTGAGGCATGAAAATTGCTTGAATCTGGAAGGCGGAGATTGCAGTGAGTCCAGATTGTGCCACTGCACTCCAGCCTTGGTGACAGAGCAAGACTCTGTATCAGAATAAAAAAAAAAAAAAGAATTTTGTTTACAAGCCATCACTCAAATGATTAGGAAACTAAAAAGGTGCTCCAAAGGACAAAACAATTAAATGTTTTTGTGCATGAAAAATGATGTTAGGAGATACTTTAGTATTGTAGTGGCTGAATAGACTGTTTCTTGAGATAGGCCAACTTCTGAGCATTTACCTCTCTGGGCTTAAGAGAATACCTGGCAAAGTATTTTAAAAATCCAGTATCTGCTGACTTTTAAAAACTCATTGATTGAATGCCTAAAGAATCATTAATAGTGAGTTATCACACATGAACTGTCTTTTCAAACTAGTCTGACTTTTGCCTTTCAGAACACCTGAGTTATGCCAATCCCACTTAGGTCACCTGTCCATTGGTGAGTGTCGCTCACCATTTTCTTAATGCCCTTCTCAGACAGGCCACTTTTAGCACATGGAGTGTTGCTGGCCGGCTGCAATTCTTAGAGGCTTCCATGGAGCCCCCAAGACAGTATTTCTTCTGGCTACGTGACCACTTCCCCAGCTGTAGTTGTCTTGCTGCTTAGCACCAGGATGAGACCTTTGGATTTGGGTTGCAGTGGTTTACTAGGAGCGGGGCTGTTGTGGCTTCATATGTCAGTGAAGTCCCTCACTCCCACTCACACCCTGTAACTGGCCAGTCCTATGTGGAAATTGACCTTTGCTTCATAGCAATCCTCCTGTGTAGACACCAAGTTGTATTAGGAGTATCAATTTCACAAGCGAGTTCAGTAAGTACATTGAGTGAGCAGACATGGTGGCTTCATTCAGGACAGCCCTTGAAGGGGAGGAGGGGAGAGGGGGCATTTGACCTGAGACTCACTTTTTGTTACTGATTTCCTGAAGGAGGAGGAGGAGGTCAGGTTAGCCTTATCAATGGTTGTCTAGACCTGATACCTCGACTCTCAGGCATTGCTTCTCTGGAAATGCTCCAGTTCATTTCTCTTAACTTCCTAAAAGGTGCCTTTTTCTTCCTGCCCCTTCTCCCTGATACAGACCACTAGCCAGACGGAGCTTGAAAACTGGATCACCGCCATCCACTCTGCCTGCGCCACTGCGGTCGCGAGGCACCACCACAAGGAAGACACGCTCCGACTCCTGAAATCAGAAATCAAAAAACTGGAACAGAAGATTGACATGGATGAAAAGATGAAGAAAATGGGCGAAATGCAGTTGTCTTCAGTCACTGACTCAAAGAAGAAGAAAACGATATTAGATCAGGTAATCATTCTTCCGTGTTTAGATCTGGACATAATTGTTAGGTCTCTAAAAGGTTTTTTTTTTTTTTAGCTGTTTTGGAGTCATGAAACATCAGCAGATATCTCCTCGACAGCCTGTCATCTAGGATGCTAAATTCTTTATTTTGACTGTCAGTGTTCTTCACCCGTTGTTGATAGCTGATCGTTAGCAGCTAAACGGAATAATACTACATTGAATGAAAGACAGAAACCCAACAGATGAGGCCCTGGCCCCCACCAGTGGTGTGCTGTTCTAGAGGCTCTGTGTAATTAGAAAGTTTGCAATTTCATTTCCACGTTATCAGACTGACTTGGAGTTCTTCTATGGTGGGGACTCATTTCTGACTCCTCAGTAAATTTTGAATTCTTAATTTGGAAAAGGTGAAGTACATTCAAAAATATATCTGGTCAGGTATGGTGTCTCATACCTGAATCCCAGCACTTTGGGAGGCTGAGGTGGGCATATTCGCTTGAGCCCTAAAGTTCAAGACCAGCCTGGCCAACATGGCAAAACCCATCTCTACAAAAAAATACAAAAATTAGCCACAGCTTTAGTTTCAGGAGGCTGAGATGGGAGGATCGCCTGAGCCTGGGAGGCGGAGACTGCAATGGACCAAGATTACACCATTGCACTCCAGCCTGGGTGACAGAGCAAGACTATCTCTCTCTATATCTAGACTCTATATACTTACACACACACACAGACACACACACACACACACACACAAATTGCTTTATGTGTGCATAAGTATATTTCATGCCAAACAGAAAAGATTTCGTGAAATGAACAAAGGACATTTTTGCCTGCTATTCGGCTGTTTTAAAATCAGTGACAGCCATCTGATAATGCTTTGACACTTTGTCCTAATGCTTAGGAAATAATTACATGAATAAATGATATTTAAATCATTGAACAGTTGACATGGGCCTTCCACATTTCTCTCCCTCTGGGGTTTCCCTTTGTTACCTGACACTGTATTTTTTTTTAATTAAGGCAGAATTCACAAAATGTCAACTATTGTAACACAAACGATTCAGTAGCATTGAGTACATGTACAGTGTGGTACAACCACTACCCCATCTGGTCCTAAAATGTGTTCATCTGCCCCAAAAGGTAACCTCATATCTGTTAAGCAGTTACTGCCCTCTGCCCCCGGCACTCTGTTTTCATGGATTTGCCTATTCTAGATGTTTTATATGAATGGAATTGTGCAATAGTTGGCCTTTTGTGTCTGGCTCCTTCCCAGAGCTTCATGTTTTGGGGATGGATCCCCATGGTAGCATACATCAGTACTTTACTCCTGAGTTTCGGCTGGATCGCATTCTGTTGTATGTACACACCATGGTTTGTTTATTGGTCATTGGTTGATGGACATTCAAAGTGTTCCCACCTTTTGTGAACAGTGCTGCTAGGAACATAGGCATACAGTGATACTGTATTTTGTTGAAGCAAAAGGGAGATTTCAACCATTTATCATTATCTGTGCTACTGTCAGCATTACTGAGCCTTCACTCTATGCCAGACCTTGTACTTATGCTTGTTTTGTCCTTTTCAAACATCGCATCAGCCTTAGAGGTAGGTATTATTTTGCCACTTTGAAAAATGAGGGAGTGGACAGGTGTGGTGGCTCACGCCTGTGATCCCAGCACTTTGGGAGCTGACGCAGGTGGATCACCTGAGGTCGGGAATTCGAGACCACCTTGACCAACATGGAGAAACCCCGTCTCTACTAAAAAAATACAAAATTAGCTGAGCGTGGTGGCACATGCCTGTAATCCAAGGTGCTCGAGAAGGTGAGGCAGGAGAATTGTTTGAACCCGGGAGGCAGAGGTTGCGGTGAGCCGAGATCGCGCCATTGCACTTCAGCCTGGGCGACAAGAGTGAGACTCTGTCTCAAAAAAAAACGAAAGAAAGAAAAAGAAAAATGAGGGAATGTCTCAGAGACATGCTATGGTTGGAACTTTGTATTCCAGAGTCTGGGCAGCATCTAGGTGTTCTCCTTCCACCCTGTGTTCTGGGCTACCCCACTCTTCCCAAAAGCTCTTGTTCAGTTGCTTCTGGCTTTTAATTCATCTCAGTTTTCTTTGTATGAAAACCCACCTCATGTTAAGTCATATAGTTCTCTGGTGCTGGAAATCGCTACATTTTTACTTCTCCAGTCTGGAGTTTGTGGCCCAGATCTTGGAGCTGACAGACCTATCATCCCCCCAATACGAACTCCAAGATAGGAGGGAACAGAAGAACTCATCACTTTCTATTTATCATGCTGAATATCTAGCTATAGATCTTTGCAGAAGAAACATAAGTAACTAATAAACTTAGGTACCTGTTGTTTATTCCTTAGGATTATAATGAATGCCTTTACAGCATGCACCTTTTATAGGATAAAGATGTTAACATTTGTTTTCCCTTTTTCTCTCACTTTTTCTTTTCCCATGTTTTCACTACCATAGATCTTTGTTTGGGAGCAAAATCTCGAGCAGTTCCAAATGGACCTCTTTCGTTTCCGCTGTTATTTAGCCAGCCTTCAGGGTGGGGAGCTGCCAAACCCCAAAAGACTTCTTGCTTTTGCAAGTCGACCAACGAAAGTGGCCATGGGCCGCCTTGGAATCTTTTCCGTATCATCTTTTCATGCCCTGGTGAGTAGAAGCGAATGAATTTTTGAAAAACATTAAGCTCGATGCTTAATCCTGAGCAGGACTTGACAAGAGTCTCCTAAGTGTTTTTCTAGTTTCCTGCTGTGTGTGGATTTCTGAAATGCCCTCTCTTTGCCATGGATGCAAATTTCCATTTAAACCTGTCTGAAATACATGACTTCAGCATCTCTTGATGAGCGGTAAGCTATTGTGCAAAGAAAACATGACAGGTTCCATCTTCAGCTTTAGTCACGTGTAGTATTTGTTGATAGCTCTTGTCGTCTTTAGGCAGTGTCATGTTTTGAACCCAAATGCATATTTTTTATATTAACTGTGGGAATGGTGAGTGGAGTGCTCAGTCTCATATATCCATGCATTCTCAGGCTGGGCGCAGTGGCTCATGCCTGTAAACCCAGCACTTTGGGAGGCCTAGGCAGACAGATCACCTGAGGTCAGGAGTTTGAGACCAGCCTGACCAACATGATGAAACCCCGTCTTTATTAAAAGTATAAAAATTAGCCGGGTGTGGTGGCACACACCTGTGATCCCAGCTAGTCGGGAGGCTGAGGCCTGAGAATTGCTTGAACCTGGGAAGAGGTTGTTGCAGTGAGCCAAGATCATGCCACTGCACTCCAGCCTGGGCAACAGAGTGGGACTCTATATCTCAAATAAATAAATAAATAAATGTGTGTGTGTGTGTGTGTGTGTGTGTGTGTGTGTGTGTACACATCCTCATTCTGTCTTTTTCTGTCACTCAGTCACTCACACACACATATACCGTATATGGAACACCGATCTCTTTGGAGATCTCCATTTCACTTTATTTTTACCATTGTTTTGATGACCACGAATACTCAATGCATTACAGGAAGGCAGAGAACTTTGTGATTTGCCAGTTGAACATATGCATTGCTGGAGGAAGGGAATTTCCATCTGACCTCTAGAGCAGCAGCTTGTATACTTGTGTTGTGTGTTTCTAATATGTAATTTCATGTACTTGCTAAAGTACAAGAAGCTTTGTGTACTTTTGGCTCCTTCTCAAAAATTGCTGTGTGAGTAACATGGTTTTAGTCTCTCTAAGTCGACACCCACTTAAAATGTACTGCACCTTAGCACATTTGCTATGGAATTAAATGTTAAGTCTCAGGTTCCAGAAACTGCTTTGTAAAACCTTCGCTGTGCTGTTCTCTTGCTGTGTCAGCTGTACCCTTCAATTGCATTCAGAGCTATAATTCAGTCAGAGGCGTTTGTATTCTTTATAAATAGATTAGCATCATCATTCAGATAATTAGGGGTAGATTTACATTTTTAAAGAAGTCTTAAACCAATTTCTGGAGTTATTAAAACTGGCATCCTGATTTGTTCTGCTAATTACAGCTCAGCTCTTGGTCTCCCTGGCTACCACCTCTCCATACAGCTATTAAATCCTGTTTTTTCAGTAGTGGTAGGACAATGTGCTGTGTTGAATAAACTTACAAAAGGTTTTCAGTTTGTGACTTCAGATCTGTTTCTCGGAGACCTGGACACCAGTTTTTAACTTAGCCAAATCTCAGTTCACCTATTCTGCAAAACAAAAACAAACACAAAAACTAGGATAGAAATTCTCCTTTATCTCCTTTATCATCCATTGAGGGCACATTTTTCTGAAGGGAACTCATGATGTCGTTGAGGTACCATCTGTATTAACACTAAACCCTGGGCATCAAAGTGGCTCCCTCCTCTTACTGTACCTTGCTACATTTCGGAGAAAATAATGTTGCTTTCTCCCTAAAACTTGTATGCTTTCATTACTTTCTTCAAAGCTGTTGGATGCAATCTCCCTGAGAAGGTTACTGTTTTACTCTTCCATAATTGATCTTCAGACCCTCTAATTTCCTTCGTCTCAATGTCTGCGATGTGTATGTACTTTTCTTTCAGGGGGCAGGCTATTAAAATTTGGCCAGCTGAAGATGGGCATGGGAGACTTAGTTACTCTTTTAGGTTTTTTGGTCAGTGGTTTTAAAGAAGAACATTTAAGTCCATATGTTCAACTCTGTTTTCTTTGTCTGGTTTTTGCCTGTTTTGTCAGTGATACGAGTCTGGGTGTTTCCCTATGCCCCTGCAACTTCTCTTTTCTGTGAGGGGTTTTATTTCAGACGGAAAAGTCACGCAAGCCTGTTGAGTGTCTGTTCCTGTTTGTCGCTTTAGCTACTGTGGACAATCCCGGGCAGGGGATTTTGCAGTCTGATTTATTAGGCACTCTTATTTTCATTCCCCTTCTCCTTGTCATTTGACCCCCGGGATTTTTTTTTCTCCTTGGGGTTGAAACATTCTTCAATTTAGTCTTTGTCCAGAAATTTTCTTTCTTCTTTTCAGTGGAGGAGGAGGTGTGAGGGTAACGGGGCTGGGTCGGGGAGATTGGAGCTATGATTGAAGTAGCATTCACTGAGAGAGCTTCCCATAATGCGGAGTGATTTGCAGTAATTAACTGAAGGGTCCCCGATGTACTCTTTGAATGAAGGTTATCATTGTTCTTGTTTGCACAGATGAGCAGAATGATAGAGTAATCAAGTTCAGGCCACAAAGGGAGGCATTGTCTGGGCAAAGATCATTGAGAAACTCTTGAGCTCTTGTCCAGCAGTTCTTCTGCCAGCCTTTTTTTTCTAAATCCCCTTGCTCATTTTGAGTCATTATTGCCTTGGGGCAGCGGTTACTTTTGCATTTACAAGGCCCCAAGCAATTTAGAAGAGTGCTTATAAGAACCTTGAGCAAAGTGTTTGTTAAACAGACCAAACTAACTAGTCAGCTGGTAACTGAGAATGTGTCATGTGTATGGATGTACGAGTTTCTCTTTCATGATCTTTTTGTCCGGAAACTGTAAACCGAAGAGTTACCTTTTAACTTTTGCCACCATGTTATATAGGATATGCTTTTGCTTTGTGATATTATTTATTTATTTGTTCAAGCAACAAATATATATGTAAGTGCCTGGGATTCGTTGGCTGTATCCTTGCGATTAGTATTATAGTGAACAGCACAGATAGCCTGTCCGCTTGGAGCTTATATTCTTGTGGGACAGATGGATAAGAAATAAGTAAACAATTAACTAGACATGGTACGAACAGGCATTGCTGTGTCTATAAAGAAAACAAATGGTAATAGATGTCAGCATATTTATATGGCTGCCTGTATATGTGTGTCGCTATTCATGGCTGGACTTATTTATAAATAAGACCATATGACCATGAGGCCAAATGGACATCTTTTTCCTCTAGAATTTAAAATTTTTAACATTCTTTATTCAGTTCTGAGCATATGCATGTCGGCATGTTATAATTTATTCCTTTTACAACCTTTGTTTACCTTTGACTCAGAAAGTGATGAAAAAAGAGAACATTTGTACATATTGTATGCTGTGTTTGTCTTGTGATTTTGTTCCCTGTGTCACCTCCAGTGTAATCTTAGATTAAGAGCTTTCAAGTAAAATTCCCACCAGTGTCTTGGATGGCACATTTTTCTATGCCCTGATCCCCGTTGGCCGCTGCTGCTGTTGTTTTAATGTGCTAAGCTGAGAAAATGCAAAATGCAAAACCTCTCAGCTCCTTCATCTTCCTATTTTCATTTGGGTCCAAACACCATCCCTCTAATACCCTTGTAGAGAAGCTGTTTTGATTCCTGTTTTTAATGTACATAGGGGTCCCTGCCAATCCACCCGTGGGGCTTCTGCAGTGTTTACACTGTCAATACTGAAGCCCCAGAGAGGCTGGCGGTCCACCCAGCACGCGGACTGCTGGCAGACCCCACATGTTACCCACACTGCTTCATCCTCCGAGTTGCTGCCAGTTGGCATCTGTCACACTGGGAGTTGCCTGTGTGGGAATCTACAAGTAGGTTCCAAGACATTCACCTCTGGCAACAGAAGAGTGGGTGGAGAAGCTTCATATCAAGTCAGACTTGCCCTCCCTCCTGCCACTCCCGTTTTTGAAAGTCGAGTCCGTGGGTGGCCTGTGGAGACCTCCTGGCAGAAGTTCCTTTAAGTTCTCAGGACTTTGCTTGCCACCTGGAGGATAAAGTTCAAGCCTGAGTGTTTTGCCTGGGAGGACTTTCTAGAGTCTTTGTGGAGATTGTCCTTGAGCAATTATCATCATGGTGACAGATTTACATTCAGGGCGTTCCCTTGTGAAATGTTTCTCTGGGTTGCTGGCACATTGTAGTATCTCGACAGAGTTTAGCTTTGGTTTAACAAAAATATACAAGTTTTCTTTCCCGTTTACCTCAACACAGGACATGTAAGTGATGAAAGTCTGGTAAAGCACCTTCATCTTCAGTGATCCAGGTCCCTTTTGTCTTGTTATTCTGCCATCCTTGAAAAGGTTTCTGGGCCGGGCATGGTGGCTCACCCCTGTAATCCCAGAACTTTGAGAGGCCAAAGTGGGCGGATCACCTGAGGTCAGGAGTTCGAGACCAGCCTGGCCAACATGATGAAACCCTATCTCTACTGAAAATACAAAATTAGCTGGGCATGGTGGCGGGTGCCTGTAATCCCAGCTACTCTGGAGGCTGAGGCAGGAGAATCGCTTACACCTGGGAGGCAGAGGTTGCAGTGAGCCGAGATCGCACCATTACACTCCAGCCTGGGCAATAAAGAGCGAAACCCCATCTCAAAAAAAAGGAAAAAGGAAAAAAAGAAAGGAAAGACTGCTGTAGGAACATTCTAGACCACCACACAGACCTTCCTTTTATCAGGAAAAAGAAAAGCCAAGGATAACAGAAAGCCCACTCCTATTGAGCACAATTCCTAGAAGCTGCAAATGGTTTGTTTGCTTATATGCCATTGACCCGAACTGAAGCCCAATCCATGCCCTACTGCAAGGAAAATAAGTCATCTTGGACTTACTGGCTACATGCTCACTTACATTTGAGATTCACCCCCTACCCCCTTTTTTTGAGACAGTCTTGCTGTGTCACCCAGTCTAGAGTGCAGTGGCATGATCTCAGCTCACTGCAACCTACACCTCCTGGGTTCAAGCAGTTCTCCTGTCTCAACCTCCCAAATAGCTGGGGTGACAGGTGCCTGCCACCACACACGTCTAATTTTTGTATTTTTTAGTAAAGATGGGGTTTCACCATGTTAGCCAGGCTGGTCTCGAACTCCTGACCTCAGGTGATCTGCCTACCTTTGCCTCCCAAAGTGCTAAAATTACAGGCAGGAGCCACCCCACTACATTTGAGATTTTTCTGACTAAAGTGGAATAGAGGATGGATATTGGGGGCCAACAATCACTTGCCTGATTTTAAAATGTGATTTTATATATTCCCAGAAAACAAAATAGTAGGGATTGGTAATTTTAGATTTAACCTGGAAACCCAGGAACCAAAATCTGCTGTTTTTCCACTATTGTTGCTGACACTTGGGCACCATTTTTCAGTAGAATGCAGCAACAGCTCTGCAGCAATTGGAGAGAAAGCCTAGTTCATTTCCCTTGCTGCTGTAGTTCAAGCCTGTGACCAGAAGGACATGTCATTTTTGGAAACAGAACATACATGTTTTATTCCTATATTATGCCATTTTACTGATGATTTCAAACAAGGATCGAATTTGCCAGCCTTCCATTTCTGTTCTGAGTTCATGAAGGGCTCTCAGAGTCCCAATATATCTGGGTCATGGATTGAATACTTTGGACGTTGGGGTCAGCGTTGGCTGGCATGTGGAGGAGGGGTTTCTGAAGGGTGGGACTTACTAGGGACCTCCAGGCACAGGTGGGTGGTCCTGACGCATCTCCCTGTGGCTGCTTGTCCTTGCCGTCCTCAGGTTGCAGCACGCACTGGTGAAGCTGGAGTGAGAAGACGTACTCAGGCCATGTCCAGATCTGCAAGCAAGCGGAGGAGCAGATTTTCTTCTCTTTGGGGTCTGGATACTACCTCCAAAAAGAAGCAGGGACGCCCGAGCATCAACCAGGTAGGTTCCAGAGCAGAGGACAAGCAGGCCTGCACAGATGGCTTCTATGGCCACCTCAATTTGGGGTGTGTGTGTTTCTTTATTGAAACTGAGAGTTATTTAAAATCAACTGGTTGACACAAAGAAGCTAGCTGTGCTAGATACTTGATAGATAATGCATACCCATAACATTGAACTCTGCTATTAGTCTATCACCAAGCTCCAGTTTGCCACCTGCATCCTTTCCAAACCCTGGTTAATTACAGACCTACTCAAAGAGCACAATTCACCCCAAGTCTTCAGGACAGAGCAGGGCTCTACGATGAAGCCAAGTGGGCACCTGAATGCAGAGATGCAGAGTCCTTTTTTTTTAGATGGAGTCTTGTTCTGTTGCCCAGGCTGGAGTGCAGGGGCATGATCTCATCTCACTGCAACTTCCACCTCCTGGGTTCAAGCGATTCTCCTGCCTCAGCTTCCTGAGTAGGTGGGACTACAGGCACGGACCACCTTGCCCAGCTAATTTTTTTGTGTTTTTAGTAGAGACGGGTTTCACCATGTTTTAGCCAGAATGGTCTCAATCTCCTGACCTTGTGATCCACCCTCCTTTCCCTCCCAAAGTGCTGGGATTACAGGTGTGAGCCACAGCACCTGGCTAATTTTTGTATTTTTAGTAGAGACGGGTTTCACCATGTTGGCCAAACTGGTCTTGAACTCCTGACCTCGTGATCCACCCACTTCAGTCTCCCAAAGTGCTGGGATTACAGGTGTGAGCCACTGGACCCGGCCGTGAAGAGCGTTTTTAAGTCTTTATGCTGGATGAAAGGCAGCCTCTAGGGAAATCCGGTTGTTTCTGTGCCCTTGACTTTCTGGGGTTGGCATTAAATGGGCAGATCCTCTGCCTACTGGAATGAGGAGCCAGGAATCCAAGAGCACTCGCCCACTGCCACAGTCCCCTTCTGCTCAGGTCCAGGGCTGTAAAGATAAGTCCATGAGGGCACAACCTAGCCTGGCGCCATGACGGGTCTCCGCTGACCACGTGCAGCCCCTAGTTCTTCCCCATTAATTGGACTTCTTCACTCGCCAAGGCCAGCCTCCTGCTGGAGTTGCTTCCGAGAAGCTCGCTCTCTGTTATTGACATCCTGGTCATTTGGCTTTGAGAAATGAGTAGTCCAGAACTGCTTGTTTAGGTTTTAGGGGCTAAAGGAACATGAGCATCCGTAGTCTTTTGGAAGAAGAATGTGCAGTTCATGGGCTGCAGTGGCTGGAAAGTCAGGCCTTAAGCATTTTGGAGGTCATGACTACAACTGCTAATTTGACCTATTCACCCTGCGCCCTAATGCAAAGTGAGATGTCGTTGACTGACTTGATAGAATGATCTCTCCTTGTTTGCTCTGTCAGTTCCAGCCATTAAGTTACTTAAGAAACGAACTTTAGAAAAAAGATTAATCCTGAAAGCTGATGCACTGAATCCCTTAGCTGACTACCACACTCATTGGAGAATTATTTCTGAGACGGAGTCTCACTCTGTCGCCCAGGAGGAAGGCTCACTGCACCCTCCACCTCCCTGGTTCAAGCAATCCTCCTGCCTCAGCCTCCTGAGTAACTGGGATTACAGGCACGTGCCACTATGCCCAGCTAATTATTTTTGTATTTTTAGTAGAGACGGGGTTTCATCATGTTGGCCAGGCTCGTCTCGAATGCCTGACCTCAAGTGGTCTGCCCACTTTGGCCTCCCAAAGTGCTGGGATTATAGAGGTGGGCCACTGCGCCTGCCGGATACTCACTGTTTTAATGTGGTATTTCTCTAGCCTTGATGGAACCTGGAGAGACCAGATGAGCAAATGATAAGCAAGTGTGAGACTGAAGCAGTTTTGCAGCTTGTCCTGTGATCTTTTGGGAGAGTAGAACATCGAGCTTGCTTCCATGGGTTTTGCTTTTATGTAAATCTAAAGGAAAAACTATGGAGGCGAGTCAACATTTCATCAGAAAAATCACATAGACTTGATGGTTCTCAATTAAAACCTGCAAAAGGAAGACATGAAGGAGCAGCATTTGTCTTCTTTTGGGAGGTGGTGGTGTCATTGTGTGTGTATCTTCTGCCCTTAGAGATGGCTCAGCCCACTGCTTCAGCACTTCACAGATTAGACTTGTTTTCTAGCAAAATGCTTTGTTCATGTGCTTCTGCTTGATTGGCACCAGGTTATGTTAAAGCCCATTTCTTCTTTTGTTCTTCTTTTTTTTTTTTGAGACGGAATCTCGCTCTGTCTCCAGTCTAGACTGTAGTGGTGTGATCTCGGCTCACTACAGCCTCCACCTCCCTGGTTCAAGCAATCCTCCTGCCTCAGCCTCCTGAGTAGCTGGGACTACAGGCGTGCACCACCATGCTGAGCTAATTTTTGTATTTTTAGTAGAGACAGGGTTTCACCTTGTTGGCCTGGACGGTCTCCATCTCTTGACCTCAGGATCCACCCACCTCAGCCTCCCAAAGGTAGATTACAGGCGTGAGCCACAGCACCCAGCCAGTATATCCCATTTCTCCTGAAACATATGACTAAATTTAAATGAATTCAAGAGGCTGTTTTAACATTTTTCTAAAATCAAAGCACAATGTAATGTCTTAGAAACTATTCTTGTAATTTTTTTCTTAAAGTATGAGCTTTTAAGAACCCTTTGCTTAACCATAAATGTACCAGTAGAAATTTACTCATTAATTCTGTAATTTGAAATGGACAAAAATTGGATTTTGGCCAGGCGTGGTGGCTCATGCCTGTAATTCTAGCACTTTAGGAGCCCAAGGTGGGGGATTGTTTGAGGCCAGGAGTTTGAGACCAGCCTGGGCAACATAGCAACAACCGATCTCTACCAAAAAAAATTTAACACATTGTATGTTTTTGTATGTTTTATTTGCATGGAGGAAAGGCTTTTTCTTAACTGTGTACATTATCCTGACATTACTTGCTTGTTTTAGGGATAATCATAAAATTCCTCACATCCATGAGTTTCAGTACCTAGTGGCATTGCTACCCTATTCAAAGTTTCATGATATCTTTAAGTTAACAGGATTGATTACATTTCAAAGAAGAGACAATTTCCTATGTTTTAAATTTTAAAAAACCTATGTTGCCATGTTGAGGTAAAAAAAACTGTAATCTTCATGCATTTCATTGAAAGCCTTGACCTCCAGGGCTAAAGTGATCCTCCCACCTCAGCTTCCCAAGTAGCTGGGACTGCAAGCACATGCCACTATGCATGGCTAATTTTCAGTTTTTTTTTTTTTTTTTTTTTTTTTGTAGAGCCAGGGTCTCACTCTGTTGAGCAAACTGGTCTCGAACTCCTGGGCTTGAGCAATCCTCCTGCCTCAGCCTCCCTAAGTACTAGGATTACAGACGTGAGCCACCACGTCCAGCCTAATGTCTTGCATTCTTTCCTGTTTTTGAGACAAGGTCTCCCTCTATTGCCTAGATTGTAGTGCAGTGATGGGATCTTGGCTCACTGCAACTTCTGCTTCCTGGGCTTAGGTGATCCTCCCACCTTAACCTCTGAAGTAGCTGGGACTACAGGAGCGCACCAGCATGCCTGGCTAATTTAGTGTAATTCTGTTTGTTTGTTTGTTTGTTTTTTTGTTTTTTTTTTGAGATGTCACCAGGCTTGGGTGCAATGGCGCCATCTCGCCTCACTGCAACCTCTGCCTCCTGGGTTCAAGCAATTCTCCTGCCTCGGCCTCCTGAGTAGCTGGGATTATAGGCGCATGCCACCACACCTGGCTAATTTTTTTATTTTTAGTAGAAACGGGATTTCACCATGTGGGGCAGGCTGGTTTTGAGCTCCCAACCTTGTGATCCACCCACCTTGGCCTGCCAGAGTGCTGGAATTACAGGCGTAAGCCACCACACCCAGTATTGTAATTCTTTTTTTTTTTTTTTTTTTTTTTTTGGTAAAGACGAGGTCTCACTGTATTGCCCAGGCTGGTCTTGAACTCCTAGGCTCAAGCAGTCCTCTTGCCTCAGCTTCCCGAAGAGCTAGAGATTATAGGCGTGAGCCACCATGCCCAGCCTATTTTCTTTAAGTGGAGATGAATTATCCAGATTCGAAAGCAAACTTTTTTATTTTTCCAGCTGTCAAAGACATAGTAGGGGAGTGATCTAGACACAGGGATGTGTTTTTCAAGGTCTGCTCCCATAAATTATTTCACCTGCTTTGGGATTTGATGTAGGAGCATCTGAACACGTGTGTAAGGTTTTGTCATAGTGATGTTCACTTCCTTCCCCCTTCCTACATTTCATTTGCCCTGTTGCCCAGATTCCTTTTTAAGATGATACTTTTGTATGTGCAGGTGTTTGGAGAGGGAACCGAAGCTGTAAAGAAATCTTTAGAGGGAATATTTGATGACATTGTTCCAGAAGGCAAGGTAAAAATCAACCTGTGTTTTCTTTTCTAAAAGTACCACAAGCGCATCAACATATACATAATGCAGTGTTTTCTTGGGCTACTAAAATTAAGTAAACTCAATATTAAAAACTGAAATGATCAGTTTTTTAAAGTTATGTAATAAGTCAACAAGAGATGGAAAATCATTTTATATTTAAAACTGAGTGGTAAAGAGAACATTCTCCTGCTGACATAACAGTTCCTTTACGTACTGTTTGATGTGATGTGTGAATTTCTTTCTTTTCTCTCTCTTTTTTTTTTTTTGAGACGGAGTTTCACTCTTGTTGCCCGGCTGGGAGTGCAATGGCGCAATCTCGGCTCCTTGTAACTTCTGCCTCCCGGGTTCAAGCAATTCTCCTGCCTCAGCCTCCCGAGTAGCTGGGATTACAGGCATGTGCCACCATGCCTGACTAATTTTGTATTTGTAGTAGAGATGGGGTTTCTCCATGTTGGTCAGGCTGGTCTCGAACTCCCGACCTCAGGTGATCCACCCACCTCGGCCTCCCACCCAGCCCCGATCTGTGAGTTTCTAACTAGAATGTAAGAGGAAATGTGGATTCTGAATTTGCTGAATATTTTATGCCATTATCAATTTCTTTTCATGTACAACTTCTCTTCCTAAGAGGTGTGCTCTTACTACACTCCCTCTCTGCCCACACATGCTGTTTTGCTCCCATTAATTCCAAAGAACTGTTCCAATAGTGTGTTCTTTAAAACAACAACAACAAAAACGCATTTGCCTCCCAAGTCAAATATTCAGTTAAAGATTCACAGACTTGGTTCAACCTTGTGCTTGGATTTAATAGGGCTTTCAAACTGCTCTGATTGAAAGTCCATAAAAATACTGATTTTTTTTTTTCTTGGCCACTTTTTCAGCCTCTAAGTAAATAGACATCTCTCATTTTCAAGACCCTAGTATTGATACTGGGATCCTGTTTTTGTGGGGGAGGGGGTTGGGCTGATGTTGATAATGTGACCTTGGTGTGATCCTCTGGTTCTCGGGCTCAGAATCAATATGACAGAATTCAGCCCTCTGAATTCTGTTGCCATGCAACCAAATAGTGTCCATCATCAGTGGCTCAGCCCCATGTTCGAGATGGAGCTGAGCTTCAGAAGCCAGAGTGCCATGGAGAGTTCTGCTCTTGGAGGGGAAGGAGAGAGTCGTGGCCATGGGAAGGCCTTTTCTTTCCTTCATACCCCAGCTACTCATGAATGGTGCTATCCTGGATATACAGGCCGCTGTCCTTGGAAATACTCATCCACGGCCACTGTCTGAGCATCTGTCTCCGATGACATTTGAAAAAATTCAGTTGTTGGACCTATGTGCAATCCAAGCATAGTTTTTGATGTTAACTTGGTCATTTCTGAGGTTGACCAGTTCATCCTGCACACTATTGTTAGTCCACATTTAATGCTGAGATATCTTCTCCGAGCCACAGAACTTGGAAACTGTAAAAGTTTCTCCATTGGATTGCTGTGTACCATTTTTGGTTTTCCATTTTTCTAGGATACCTCTTTCTCCCACATCCAGGCTAGAATGCCTTGTTTTCAAAGAGGTTAGATGCAAAACTTGGGTTGATCCAGTGCTAAGGGGCATTTCTTTAATGTGACACGCTGGAACAGACTCGGAAGATTCCAATTATAGTTAATGGGATTCAGGCATGTTGATTGCTTTTTGACAATTCCTTCCCTGGGGTCCAGCTTATCTGCTAAAGCAACTATGTTCAAAGGCAGGGCTGAAATTATCTTCCACAGTTGGGTTTAATTTAGTGGCTTTTACTAAAACGTTTCCCCATTCTCGGATCCTGCTCCTCTTATGAATAGAGGTTATGTTGCTACCTCTCAGCCTTCATTGGGAAATTTGTTTCTTCTTGTAATTTGCTGATACCAGCCTTGTTCTTCATAATCTGTAGATGCATATTTACCAACTAGTGGCTTGGTTATAAATCAATAATGAAGGCATATTACTTAACATAGTAGTGATGTATTGGGCATCAGCATTATGTTTACATTGCTGAAATCTAACATCATTCTTTCTTTGCTTATTTCATGGGGCTCCTAACATTGCATCAATCTAAGGATGTCTTCTGCATCATCTGCTTTGCTCGCTTAGGTTTAGCCCAGCTGTGATGGAGGGTATAGGACTCTTCTCTTACATTCACAAGCTTCATTCCACTCCCTGGTCCTCAGGCAGTGTTGGAGAGGATACAGTAATGGCTGCCAAGGAGGCGTGTTTTTGCCACATTGTGCCATGAGCTTATCCGTGAAGTTCTTTGAACTCTATCTGGAAAATGGAACTGTCTTTGTCCCCAGGTTGTGCTCAAGGTCCAAGGAGAGCACAAAAATGATGCTGTCTACAAATATAAATATGTAGCACTAGAACATTGTCTTTTTGAAAAAAAAATTTCTGGGGGTTTCATCATGGTTTTGAACTGTAAGTTCACATGGCAAATATACTTGCTGTAGGAATTCCCTGTTTAAAACTTGAAATGAGTTTGTGGAGGAAATAAGAGCCATAAAGCTGAGCTAAATGGGTGACTTACCTACTTCCTCCCTCCTTCCCTCCCTCCTTCCCTCCCTTTCTCCCTTCCTCCCTCCCTCTCTTTCTCTCCTTCCTTCCTTCCTTCCTTCCTTCTCTCCTCCTCTTCTTCTCTCCCTCCCTCCTTCCTTCCCTCCTTCCTCCTTCCCTCCCTCCCTCCCTTCCCTCCTTCCTCCTTCCCTCCCTCCCTTCCTCCCCTCTCCCTCCCCCCTTCCCTCCCTCCCTCCTTCCTTCTTTCCTTCCTTCCTTCGTTCTTTTCTCCCTCTCTTCCCACTCACTCATGCCATGACCACCTGTGGATGTTGTGTACCAGGTGTGAAGCCTGCCCCACAGCTGAGGTTAGAAATCTTCCCATT
>CAUYQU010051692.1:0-40946 GCA_963574635.1 Cheracebus regulus | reverse complement strand
CAAACCTGACAAAAACAAGCAATGGGGAAAGGATTCCCTGTTTAATAAATGGTATTGGGAAAACTGGCTAGCCATGTGCAGAAAGCAGAAACTGAACCCCTTAATTGCACCTTACACTAAAATTAATTCCAGATGGATTAAAGATTTAAACATAAGCCCTAACACCATAAAAACCCTAGAAGAAAACCTAGGCAAAACCATTCAGGACATAGTCATAGGCAAGGACTTCATGACTAAAACACCAAAAGCAATGGCAACAAAAGCCAAAATAGACAAATGGGATCTAATTAAATTTAAGAGCTTCTATACAGCAAAAGAAACAATCATTAGCGTGAACCAGCGACCAACAGAATGGGGAAAAAATTTTGCAATCTACCCATCTGACAAAGGGCTAATATCCAGAATCTACAAAGAACTAAAACAGATTTACAAGAAAAAAACAAACCCATTCAAAAGTGGGCGAAGGATATGAACAAACACTTTTCAAAAGAAGACATATATGAGGCTAACAAACATATGAAAAAATGCTCATCATCACTGGTCATTAGAGAAATGCAAATCAAAACCACATTGAGATACCATCTCATGCCAGTTAGAACAGTGAGCATTAAAAAATCTGGAGACCACAGATGCTGGAGAGGATGTAGAGAAATAGGAACACTTTTACATTGTTGGTGGGAGTGTAAATTAGTTCAACCATTGTGGAAGATAGTGTGGCAATTCCTCAAGGATCTAGAAATAGAAATTTCATTTGATCCAGCAATCCCATTACTGGGTATATACCCAAAGGATTATAAATTGTTCTATTAAAGACACATGCACACATATGTTCATGTGGCACTGTTTACAATAGCAAAGACCTGGAACAAACCCAAATGCCCATCAATGATAGACTGGACAAAGAAAATATGGCACATACATACCATGGAATACTATGCAGCCATAAAAAACGATGAGTTTGTGTCCTTTGTAGGGACATGGATGAATCTGGAAACCATCATTCTCAGCAAACTGACACAAAAACAGAGAAGCAAACATTGCATGTTCTCACTCATAGGTGGTCGTTGAACAATGAGAACACATGGACACAGGGAGGGAAGCATCACACACTGGGGTCTGTTGAGGGGGAATAGGGGAGGGAAAGCAGAGGGTAGGGAGGTTAGGGAGAGATAATGGGGGTGAAATGTCAGATATAGGTGACGGGGGTGGTGGAGGCAGCAAACCACATTGCCATGTATATACCTATGCAACCCTGCATGTTTTGCACATGTATCCCAGAACCTAAAGTGCAATAAAACATATATATATAGAAGAAAAATTGGTCTACAAGAGTTTTCTTTTTCTTTTGTTTTTTAAGGGTCATTTGAGTAGAGAACAGATGCATATAGTTTTGAGGAGTATTTCTTTGAAGCATCATTTTAGAATCAGCTCACTGACAGGTCCATGCCCATGGGCTCTCGTGTGGTCTTAGAGCAGAGGCACTGGCTGCAATTACCCATCTGGTATCCATCTGGTAGCATGAATGAAAGACAGTAACAGATCACAGAGAAACTCTGCCAGCTGCCACCTTGATATAGGCAGGCAAAGATAGGTGCCACCCAACAGCGCTGTGAAGAATAAGAAATGCTATCCGTAGGGTATGCACATTCCCACCACAAGATGCAAAAGAGTGGCAACAGGAGAGTGTGGAAAGGAAATGCTGTGCACAGATAACATTACAGCTGCAACTCGTTAAATATTAAACCAAGTTCTCTCTGTCACATTTAAGTTGCTAGTGAAGTTTGGAGAAAAATATATTATCCTAATATGCTTGAGACCGGTCTTTTGCTACCCACTACTACCCACAACAGGTTTAAGCAAGACTTGAGTACTTTTGGGTGAGGAGGAGATACCAGCATCCTAAGGATGTTGATGTAATTTACATGTAATGCCTCTGCAGTAGTCAGTTCAGTTGTAGCAAAAATAAGGATTTTATGGTTGCTGGAAAATAATTTATATGTTTATTGATTCATTACTGTCCTTCTGCTTTTTATTTTCTCCTTTTCTGCTTTGTCTGCTTTCTTCCAGAATGCAATGTGCTCTGGTTAATATAATAGCTAAGGGTTCAGAATCTATTACTACAACTGCCAGAGATTGGCCCTCTTTAGGCAACACCCTCCCCTCCTGAGGAGCTAGAGATAGAGAATCCGAGATTCGGAGAGGAGCAAAATGTCTCTGGTGTGTGTGTGGTTAGCAGGAAAAGAGCTAAGTTGGATTCCTTTCTTTCATAGTCCCCTACAAAATGTTGCACATGCTTCCACTGAGAAATAAAGCAATGAAAAATATCTTCTTGGATTGGCTACACAGATACTCATGCTGGACAATTCAAGAAGATGAAATGGGGAAGCAAGAAAGGATGACTCTAGAGGCATGATCCACCTGGATAAAAATTGTTATAAAGGAATTATGCAGTGTAGGACCATTAGAAAACTCCAGGATGGGAGGTGAGTGAAAGATGAGATGTCAAAGGACAGGGGTTGTGATCTGAAAGGTAAGATTTCAATATCTGTATGTAGACTGTGACCTTTGCCAAATAATTTATGGAAAAGCCAACGCGAGCCTAAATCTGATTGCTGTGGAAGAACTAAATTGCATTCTCTGTGCAAGAAGGTATAATATTGTTAATTCACTTGCTTTTTCTTCTTCCAACTTATGGGAAGGACTTAGGTTTTTTTCACCATAATTTATACTAATTAGTCTTTCCACTTAAATCAAGAGGGGAACTGCAAATGTGGCCATTGATGGTCTGCTCCTCATTAGAGACAATTAAGAGTTAGAAGAACAAAAACACATCATAGGATTAATGATGAGAAAAGCCACCCAGAGAGAGAAACATGAAGCAGGAAATGATCTTATTGAGCTGGACAAAGGAAACTGATAACCTTCAAGATTAGAAGCTTGTGGAGCTGAGGTCTAAACAGTCTAAAGTAGAATCGCCTGGACATGCAAGCCTTCCCCTGCTGTATTCTCATCTGTAGTTTTCATATCTCCTGTCATATTGCATTTATTAAGAAATGTTCTTGCTCTCTAAATCCAATTCATTAGTTTCCCTCCATGGATAAGAGGGATGGCATTACTAATGAGAGAAAAATAAGTACTAAGCTAATCAGCCTTGGTAAATTCCAGTCTTGCACATTATTGTCATTGAAGTTTTATCTAGCATTCAGGCAGGGCACTGAGACACAGGAGAGAAACTGGATGTGAAATGTCCTACCACCACTCTCAGACCCCTGCTGCTTATATTATTTTATCCTCTTCCAAAGAGAGAGGGAGGAGATTAGGGAACATTTAATTGCCTTATAAACTGATTGACAAATTGGTGATCTGATGCATATGGATGATCTTTTTAGTGAAATGGTTCAGAAGCTGCTAACAGATCATCAGGAACCATGATTTGCACGCTCTCCACAGAGTTATTACAGAGAAGCGGAAGGATGGGTTGATTATTATCATTCCTTCTTTCTGTTTTTTTTTTTTTTCCTTGAATGTTTTCTTCACCTCCAGGGAAATGCATTCTAGCAGCGTGAACACCACTATTAATCAACACTTGTAGCAATAATCAGTGAGTGAAAAATGGTGACCAGAATCTGCGAATGCACTGGCATAACTGTCTTCTGAGTGTTCCTTTGTGATCATGCCTTGGCATTCGAGCATGGATAATTTATACAAAATTAATGTTGGCACCTTCTGAGGTGCAAAGATTTATAGAAGCAGTGCTTACTTCTTCATCCATTAAAAAAGGAAGAGAAATCATTTCTGGTCATGATGAGTCATATTTTAGAGCCTTTAAAAATATACTTGCTATCTTCATGTTTCTTTGTGTTTAGCCACCTAGTCCCATCACTTTTGAACACAGGTGTCATAAAAGGCAAAATTCTTGTAAATTCTTGGTTTCAGTTTTCTCAGACTTACACCAGGAGGGGCTGTGGAAGATAATCAAGAATTCAAAAATACCTCAAGTCCCAATATCCCTCTCAGAGCCAACTATTGTTATTGGCAATGCCGGGGGGAAATGGTTGAGAGTTACTGGAGTAGCAAAACACTGTTACTAGCCACATCTTACAGAGGATAGTTGTCTAAATTAATAGTGCAACTTTTGGCTTTTGATGCAATTACACACAGGTAAACCATTTTAAAATTCAGTTGCCACTCTCATTCCACAAAGCTACATATTAATTCGCACCATCCTGTGATTAGGAGGGCAAAATCTGAGGTGTCAACACACTGGAAATTTCCCTTAAACTTCTTGAAGTTGGAATGAGTTTGCCTGGAGCCTAAGGAAGGTCACTAAGGCATCAAACCACATCTTTAAAAAGTGTGATAGACCAGGACTCATAGGAGCATATGACACCAGCCCCTTCTCTGAGAATCATTCCTGTCATTAAAATCAATGCAACTTAATTAAAGCAAATTATAGATAGATACATCTATAAATAAGATATTAAAGTGTGCTGCTGAATATGATAATTGCTGCATATTTAGCAATCAGTGTGTGTGTTCTGCTTTTGCCAGGAGGAATTCCTTTCAGTGGAATCAATGGAGCTTTATTAAAAACCATCCAAATTAGAGGGAGAAATGATGAGTGTTATAATAACACAAAATCACTGTTTCAACTTTCATTGCAAAGAAAAGAAAGCAAAATATGGCCATCCCTCTTTTTTCACTCAAGGAAAATATTAGACATATTTTCTTTAAGATGTGGATGTTTTGAATTTATAAATTTTAATTTTTGCATTCTCTTCTCCCAAAGGAAGGCAGAAGGAAAATAATTATCATAAATAAAACAATTTAGCAGTGAGACTGGTGTAAGGAACACCCCAGTGCCCACATAAGCCGTTTTATACCTTGATGACAGAAGACAAATAAATGAAGTTCATATTCTATACAGAACTTGAAGATGGCTTATTTTATTCTCCTATCCACCAGATTTTCTTATGTGTGAAAGTTTTCATGGGTTAATTCAAAATAATGAATTTGGAAAATAAAAATCCATTTTCCTACCCTTATACCTTTATCCATAACGATTACTCTTGAGCCAAGGTATATTTTTTCAGGCTAATTTTAAAATACAAAATTTTAAATGTTTTTTTATCACCAAATTTAAAAATCAGTAACAGGAAACCTAAGTGTTAATTAAATAATGAAATCATCCCTCTATAACCAGAATTGTTCTCAAATTTATGACAATCAATATTAAACTTACAAAAAGACATAGATTTCAACATTCAGTGTTTGGGGGTTTTTTTGCTTTTGTTTTGTTTTTGTTTTTTTGAGACAGGGTCTTACTTTGTCACCCAGGCTAGAATGCAGGGGTACAAACAGGTTACTGCAGCCTCACCCTCTGCGGCTCAAGCAATCCTTCCACCTCAGCCTCCCGAGTAGCTGAAACTATAGGCCCACGCCACCACTCGGGGCTAATCGTTCAGTGTTTTAAGAGATGAAAGAAGTCACTAGGCAGCCAGCCACCTCTAATGTAGTCTAGTAAAAGCATTTTCAAAGACTTCCCATATTGGGTTACTCTGTGTGCATTAATTGTCTCTGGGAAGGGAAGGGGAGAAAGAGAAAAAATGAAAAAGCCAAAAAAAAAAAAAAGGAACAAGAAGAGACATGCATGTTTAGGAAAGTGGTTTATAACCATTTCCCTTAATCAAATGTTGATTTGTTGAATACCTTCAAGGGACTGGTCTTGGTGCTAGGGAAAGAAAACAAAGTCCCTGTTCTCATGGAGTTTATGTTTGTGAAAAGAGATAGACCATAAACAAGTAAAGAGTAAATATCAGGCCATGATAATGACCATGAAGAAATATAAAGCTGGGCTAAGGGGCTGGGAAAGGCACACTGTTTTCCATAAAGCGGTCAGAGAAAGCTAAGGGAGCAAGATGCTTGGGGAGCTGGAGGAGCAGAGAGGGAGTGAGCAGCAAAAGGGACAGTGGACAGAGGCCAGAGAGGCTGGATCAGAACCAGTCACCTGGAGTCTCATGGAATCTACTCTGTTTAACCTTTTTTTTTTTCTTTTTCATTTTTTTTTCTTTTTCTTTTTCTTTTTTCTTTTCTTTTTTTTTTTTTTTTGTTTTTGGACAAAGTCTTGCTGTATTGCCCAGGCTAGAGTGCTAGAGTGTAGTGGCATGACCTTGGCTCACTGCAGACTTCACCTCCTGGCTTCAAGCTATTCTCCTGCCTCAGCCTCTCAAGAAACTGTGATTACAGGCACCCACAACCACTCCTGGTTAATTTTTGTATTATTAGTAGAGACAGGGTTTCACCTTGGTGACCTAGCTGGTCTTGCACTCCTGACCTCAAGTGATCCACCCATCTCAGCCTCCCAAAGTGCTGGGATTACATGCATGAGCCACGGCACCCGGCCTAACCATTCTTACCTATAGTTGTTATTTCTAATTTTCTAAGGTGCATAGATGATATGTATTCCTCATGCTTAGAAAAAAATAAAAACAATTGGCATTAGCTGGGCTATATTCTTCTTATGGCCCAGCTCTAGAGAGTGATTTTCAGGAGAGATGGCCAGAGATTTCATTCCAGACTGCCAAAACCAGAGGCTATTATATTCACAAATTTGTTCAAAATTGGGAAACATGAGTTTTCACTCTACAGAGGGGTGTATACAGAGTAAAATGGAGTTCTTTCATGCATCTCTCTTAGCTCCACATCTACTGTGTAGATATATTGCCCCCATAATCAAATCTGCTCTGCTCCCTTCTCATGTTCCCACCAGAGGATGCCATGGCTTATTCCCACTGCAAACTCTGCAGTAATGGAAAGAAGTGACAACTGCCACTAATCATGTACATCACAGACATCCAAGCCCAGTCATTCCTTTAACACATACTCATGCTGTGCAACTGTGCCTCAGAGTTGGCCCCAGTCAACAAGTAGGGAAGGAGCGGAGTGGTGATCATCAGACTATTTATGTTCTTTCTCCATGCCAGAAGAAGATGTCACAGGACGTTTCAAAACTAAACCGTCGTTAGAGATGTACTAATAGCAGTTTACAAGTCTGTTATGGGATACATGACATAGGAGGGCCAGTGTTCTTCATTGTAATCTGCAAGTGAGTATTCTGTTTCAAACTGCACACAGTAATAATACAATTAGGCAGGTATTTGTTTGTAGCCTAATAAGAAGTATATTTGCTTCTGAAAATATCGATTTTATATTTGCTTCTGAAAATGTCTCTTTAAATCACAGCATTTAAATAATATCTCACTCAAAGAACAGGTATTTGAAGACATTATCCAGTAAAAGGTTTCTCTTCCTATGTGGTAGTGAGTTCATTCTGTCACGTTTATAATTTCCTTTTTCTATGCAAGGTGGCTCTGTGCTCTCTGCTTTGCTGCAATTCCTCAGGCAGTAGCCAAACTCTCCCATTTTGAGGATCCCTGATTTCAATAACTCACAGAAATTAGTAATTAGAAACACATTAAAGTGTTGGATCATTTTTTTCTTAGGGGCTTTACTAGTAGAGAATTATACCCCAAATTGCATGTTCTGGTGTTTTCTCCTTTCTGATTATAAACATGCCAATGGTGCTATATTGCCTTCACCCAGGGTAGGACTGAGAAGTAATCAAGGTGAATCTAATAAAAATGTAGCAGCAGGCTTAATGAAAATTGAAGTGGATCTAAAAACTGTGAATAAGCTCACTCTTTTCATAGATTCTTGCACTTTGGTTTTTCAAGAGTATCTGGGAAATGGCAGGGGGTGGGGGTTTATGCCTTTAAAGGTATTAACTGTGAGCAGGTATTTGTATTCTCATTGAGTGAGAATGGTAAGGTGGAACAAGTGTGTGGTGTCTCTTAGCTGAGTTGTGTGCTATTGAAAATGATGGAGGCGGAATTGAATTTTGATTTTTTAAGAAATTATTTGATTAACTTTTGAACCACATGCTCCTGTGTCCCTAAGAATATAGTGAAAGAGGCTCCATTCCTATTCCTTCTACAGCAGTACATTCTCCTGCTCCCACTCACTTGAGTTTTGCTGCTCTGTGAGTTATGGTGTTTGATCTCTGCTCCTAAGGAAAGATGATTCTACCCACTCTGGATGGGTTGTTCCCCATGGTAGACCCTCAAATTGAAAATGATGTTTCCCTTGTGAACATTGTAAGTTTAAATTCAGTGATCTTCAACTGATCAGTAACTCACTTGTGGGTCGTTAGTATAATTTATGCACTGTTGCTTGTCTGCAAAGTTAAAGTGAGTTTCACATGACCCTTGGGGAAGATACTCAGAGAGACCTGTCCCCTAGACTGTATTAGGCCAATGGACAAATTCAGGAATATAATCCTCTCTACTTCCTTCCAAGTGACTTGGATTACTGCTGGTGTTATTTTCCATACCAAAACCCAATTACAAGATGGAAGATTTTCAGTAATTGGGCCCTTTGGATCTGAAACATCTTGGGTCAGTGCCCCTGGGGATAGCCTTCAGTAGGAAGGGTTCTGGGGCTTCAAACAGAAGGTAAATCTGATTTATAGATGGACATGGCATTACATCTGTCACAAATACATTATGAATGGGTGTTGTACATTTTCTAACATATAAATCAACTCCCCCTGGGAAATTATCCCTCATCCTAATGGATTATACCATAAGAAGTTCTTTGCAATATTCATCCTAAATTTTCACTTTTCTTAATTTCATTACATTGATGAGTAGAGATCCTTATATGTTCTTTTGCCTACCTCTTAGGGATGTTAAGAGTAATAGACTAGTGTTTATAAATCACTTCACAATTCTCTGAGCCCACTAAAGCAGTGCAAAACAGTACTAGATAATAAATAGGTGTTGCTTTCTGCTCAACATTCAAGCTATACTGGGGCATAATGAATAGACCCTGAAGTAAGTAGATAAACATTTTTCTCCTTGAAGATGGGATATCATATAAATGGCACTCAACCAGAATTTCAATTGCTTAGCTGTGCCAAAGTTTGGATTTAGTTTCTTTGCTTAGAAGTAATAATGGTGAATGTTGGTTTCTTTTTCCTCTTTTCTCTGTTTCTCCTGTCTGCTGACTGCTTGCTACATAATGCTTCCCCTTCAGACTCTGTACCTTTGCTTCTCTGGAAGAACTGCACTTGAATGAACATCTCTCTGAACACAGACACTGAGGATGCTTTCAAACTTAAAAACGCAGTGAAGGGCCTTCTGCCAGACTGCAGGGCTAAATCTAGGGGTTGCGTTCATTTCAGAAAACTCACCAAGGAACCTATAGCAGAATGGCTGCGGTCAGTAGGTGGAGGTGGACTCACTCTGTACCTGTGCACACAACCTGTTGTACCCTGGGAAGGAAGTCAGCTGTCATTCCCCCCTCATCCAGTCACTTATGACTATACACATATGGTCCTGGTATTTATGTGTGATCCCAAACTGTTCAATCTTGTAATAAAATCCATATTTCATATTTGCACTGTTAAATGCCTAAATCACAAATACTGTTTCTTGATTTCATTCAGTAGAATTAATGTTCCCACATGAATTGGAGCATTGCATTCAGTTGCTAATAGCACCTTGAGGTAGCCCAGGTAGAATAATCCAGCTAGGTTAATGCAAGCATGTTTTCTGTGGGTAGTTTAGGATTACTTGTTTCTCTGCTTGCCTATGTTACGTCTCACCTTCAAGATTACTTTTTTCATTTAGTTGATGCTTTATTCTTTTAATCATTTATTGAGCATATAATATGTGTTAGATAAGAAGAATTACAAAGATAAATGAATAAAGCAGGCTTATTTGTACTCAAAGCACTGATGGTCCAACAGAGAAGGAAAAATAAAAACGCAAACCACCTCCTTATAACAGTCTAGGTAATTATTATTTACAAAGATATACTGTAGGCTCCCCAAAAATAAAAAAGTAATAGTTCTGTCTGACAGGATTCTCAGAGGTCCTGGTGATGGAAGAGAGGGGGAGAGGGAAAAGCTTGAACAAACATTAAGAAAATGTGAGAATGTATACAGATAAAGGATGATGATACTGATGAGGATGACAATGGTGACAGTAGATTGTGAAAGGCTTGGATGTCATGCTCAAGAATTAGACTTTTCCCTAGGCATTGAGTAGTTTCTGTAAGCAACCGTAAGATGTTACATATGTGTGTACACACACACACATGCACACACATCATCCTTCTAAATGTGTCATATTATTCCAGCCACTCATCTTGTACACATATAGTGTAGAAAAGAGATACTTTGATAAGATAAAGCAAGAGTTCTCTCTCTATCCTTCCCTCTTTTTCTGTCTCTCTCTCCTTTGTCTCTCTTCACTCTCTTTCTCAATACAATTTTTAGAATAGTATCGGTGAAGAAGCTTCCATTAGTTCAGATCTGCTCAGAGGATTCATGGAAATGAATTCTATAGGGTAGGGAAGAAATTCTCTCCAAGTGATTTTGTTTTGTTTTGTAACCAATAGAGAGGTCAAGTTCAATGTAACTACAGCAACAATAGTAAGAATGAAGATTTACTGACATATAGTAGACTATGTGTGAGATGTACTATGTGATTTATATGCTTCATACATTTAATTCTTACAACAATCATCTGAGTTACTATTAATCCCATTTTACAGGTGAAAGAAATGAGGCTCAAAAGTTAACTTGCTCAAGATCACAAAGACAGAAAGTGGTAGAGCCAGAATTCAAACCCAGATAATCTGTTCGTTAGTAAGTGTCCCTAACCACTACACCACACTGTGTGCAGGCCTGAGATCACTGCCTCTGAGTCCTCAATTAGAGACTCTTCATGCAGTTTCCAGTTAGAATTAATTAATGCTGGAATCAGACACACATTAGGAATGACGTTGCTTTTAGGATTGTCGGACCTACTCTTCCTACCATGTCATTCTCTTTGAGTGAAATAGTCGTACAAGGAATTCACAACAACTGCCTTTGTCCTGGTCAGGCTAGTGTTGGGGATTGAGTCAGATGATGTCTGAGAACATGCTTTGATCATTGCAAAACCCTGTACGAATATAGTATCTGATGATCTATCACTCATTTAATATGTATTTAGGAACTAGACAGCAGGCATATTTTAAAAATAGGACAGGTAGTTTGAACATCAGTTTGACCTTTTAGGTATCATCCTGTAGAGCAGGTGTGTGCACAGCCCCACCAAGTCCATGGTCAGGGGCCCATCAGCATCCAAGCTTCAAAGCCAGCCATTGCCCCTTGCTGGTCACTCTGTCCTTTCCCCAGTGCCTGCCACACTGCTCACGAAGTAGCAGCACAGCTGTCACAACTGATGACCAGCTGTTTTTTATTTTAACAATGGCTACTAAAACCCACACTGAAGTATCCTTTGTATTATTTCCTCAGTAGCTTAGCTATCCAGTTCTGAAGCTTTAATCAGATCACTGAACAATCTCCAAACTTGAACCCCACTCCTCCCCCAGGTCACTGCACAGAGCAAACATGTTCTGCTCAAGTGGCATCCTCAGATCTCCACTAGGTGGACTTCACAGAGCAGCCAAGTCAGTTAGATGTGACTCGGGTGAAGTTTTTTCAAAGCCATCTTAGCCAAAGAAGAATGAGGCTTTGATGTAGCCTTTCACTAGTTCGAAAGCAACTCAGGAACAGAGGGGAAAAGACTCAGCAGTTCTCTCCTTATATCCAAACTTTCCTCATTTTCGTGTCACTACTCAGCTTACAGGGAAGTCTGGGAGAGGGTTCCTAGAAACCCAGTTAATCTTGGACTCTGTGTCCTCCATGGCACATGAGTTGTGTGGCACCATCATGTTACATCCATGTCTTGGCTCATATAAGACACTTGGGCTGACTTTTTTATTGTTGTTTTTGTTGCTTGCTGTATATTTGCATAATTTTATATCCCAAGCAGAGTTCTTGATTTTGCAAGAGCATTAAAAAAAATAGTGTGAATTGGCAGGTTTGAGGTTATGATTTGAAGCTGGTCTACCACTTCCTCTTACTGGAAGCTGCAGCTTAAAGTATTTTACAATTATCACATTTCTCGGGACCTCGGCCTATATTTGCATCTGCTCATCTTTTGGTTTTGCTTTTTAAAAAATACTCTCTTTTCACATTTTTTTGGTAGATGAATTGTCCAACACATTCATTCTATATATTTTTTTCATCTGGGTATAAATTCATATGGTTCAATGCTATTGAAATCAAAGCACCAAGGTCTAATTGATACAGTAACACTCAATGCAGTGAGCCCTTTGGACAGGTTTTTGAGACTGAAAACAATGACAAAGCAAATGCAGCCTGGGGTTGCAGTAATATCTTTAACCAGCCCCCTTCACCCATTGTCATTATTTTGATTAAAAGGTGTATAGAAGCCATGGTGGTTTTGCAGGATGCACGAATAATTGCAGAAACTTCCTCTATTAGTGCAAATTATTAGAGGATGGAAATGGTACTTGAGCAGCAAGAATGACATTAATTATGCGAAAAGCAGTCATATCTGGCAGTTGGCAAGCATGCATTATTCTTCAACAATCTTCCATGGGTTTGTGTCTAGCCAGCATTAGAAATCTAAAAGCTTTTAATTTTGGCAAAGTTTTCACAAGACTTGCACTTCCAGCATCTAGATAAAAGATAATTTGGAAGGAAACTATATTGGTGAAATTGAAGAATTCAGTAATGAGTTCTGTGTAGATGAATCAATGCCAATTAAATGATTATATCAAATCTACCTTTAAATGTTGACTTGAAATAATCACATTTTAAAGACATTGAAAGTAAGATGTTATATATCCTTCTAATCAGAAGAGCAAAGTCTGTGTTACCTGTGCTGGTGGAGGAATGAAGTGTTCTGATTGATCCATGAATTTGATTAATGGAAAGAAATTTAGGACAGAAATTACCTGTATGCCAAGATTTAGAGTAGATTGCCACAGTCTAGCTTGTTTTCATAGTTTCCATTCTCTTTTGCAACTTTTCTCTGTTTCTCTGAGTTGTTTCTTCTCCTTCCCTATCTACACCCCTTTTTCCAGGCTCCCTTCTCTGTTTGAGTGTTTTAATGCTCACAGAATCTATTTTTCTTTTTTTCTAAACAAGGTCTCACTCTGTCCCCAAGACTGGAGTGCAGTGATGTGATCTTGGTTCACTATGACCTCCACCTCCTGGGTTCAAGCGATTCTCCTGCCTCAGCCTCCCAAGTAACTGAAAATATACAAACATGTGCCACCACCCTGGCTAATTTTTGTATTTTTAGTAGAAACAGTTTTGCCAGGTTGGCCAGGCTAGTCTCAAACTCCTGATCTCAAGTGACGCATTCACCTTGGCCTCCCAAAGAGATGGGATTGCAGGCATGAGCCACTGCACCTGGCCCTATTTTATTTTATCCACTAATTTTTCCACCTACTTTTGTCCCTTCACAGCAATGAATATACCCAATCCGAGCAATATTTTTTGTTTCATTAATCAGTCAATTGGCATTTACTAAGTTCCTGCCATGTTTATGGCAATAACCTGACGATAGACAGAGCTACCAAAACTGAAGAAATGAATGTCCTGATATAGGCGAAAAAGCACATGTTTGGCTGGCCAGACACTGTGGCTCATGCCTGTAATCCCAGTACTTTGGGAGGCCAAGGTGGGTGAATCACCTGAGGTCAGGAGTTCCAGATCAGCATGGCTAACATGGTGAAACCCCATTTCTACCACCCATCACCACCACAGGTTCATTTGAACTTTCAGGTCCTTCATCTCACTTCTTCATTTAAGAAACAGAGTGACAGTAACTCTAATGGTCACTGTCAACATATAAGCAGCATTGTTGGGGGAGAAATGTGTCTTTGGGTTCGGACACATCTCAGTTCAAATCCTGGCTTTGCACTGCGTGACCCTTAGGCAAGTCTCTTGAAGATATCTGAACTCTCATTTCCTCATGTGTGAAATGAGGCAGAGATGGAAATGGTAGCATTGATTGTAACTCATGATACTGATACTGGAATGTTCCAGGGAGTCTTTTCTTTCTAGTAACTGTAAATGGAAATGAGCAGAACTTGCCCACTGGCCGAAGTAGAAAAAAGAAACATTTGGAAAAGCTGAATATTTTCTGTATCTGTTTAGTCTTTATAAATGGAAGTACACCTAAAATATGCTAGCAAGCTTGGTCAACTGAATATGCTTTATAGAGTTTATCAGCTAAAAGGAATAGTATAAGCCCTTAAGAAATAATATGAACTAGTATATCATTTAAGAATTGAACATATTTTGAGGGTTGGCATTGTTTCTTTGGGGATGAGTAAATAACACTGACACAGGGTGTATAACAAGACATCAAGGAGTAAATTACTCATGTAATACATTCATGGAACAATTAGAAACCATATTTAGTAAGTACTAGAGATTAGCATCTAGTGATTGATGTCACTAAGACTGCATCAAATTCCTGTTTACTCTGCTCCTGGAGAATACAGGACAGGTGACAGATTTCTTAGGAAAGGCTTTTCCTAATATCTTTTTTCGTTCTTTTCATCAGACATTTGTCTTTTTTCAAGTATCAGTTTACATTTTAGCCAGTGTTACAATATCTCTATTTGTAGGTAGACAGATGGGGGAAAGGAAATGAGGAACAGTGTCTGGCTCTTTAATTAAAGACACAGAGCCAGAGTTTGCTTTTCAAGCTTGTTGGCAACGGCACATACGCACACGTGCACATACACACACATACATACACAAAGTGCATCTGATAGATGAAGCCAAATTTGTAAAATTGTATCCACAATCATAGTTTCTATGGTAACTGTATCTTAGGCCTAGACACAAACAGAGCTGGCAGGAGATGTCTGATTTTATTTTCTGCTAAGACAATCATAACAGAGATAGTTCAGGTTATTAAGATCCCCACACCCTAGTGTGTATGCAGCTAGAACTTGGATGGTGCTCTCATAAGATTTCATGCTTAAATCCCAATAAATACTTTATAATTTCATAATTTGCAGACTGTTTTCTTCTCTTTGTCATTCTGCTATAAAATCATCATGTGCCTATACACCGTTACTATATTAATGAGGTGATAGTGGTCAACATAAATTTGGAAATGATACAAGATAACTTTTGTAATTGTACACAGGCACAGGTTATAAGGGACTTTAAGGATTTCTGTTTTAACCCTGACATGTTACAAGGAAGGAAAATGTAGGTACAGAATGGTTAAAAGACTTACCCAAGAGTTATTTTTTAAATATTTTATGTGCTGTATTTTTTAAACTCGCAGATGTTCTAGACTAGTCTATAAGCTAAGTACCTAGTTATTTGACAAAATTACTGAAATCAAATTCCAGAAAACAAACACTTCGGAAATAATAGTTTGAATGAGTGTGTGTTCTTTTGCCTCTCTGGATAGCATATTTGTAAATACGTAGCTCAGGCATAATATACCATGCATTGCCAAAGATAAATAATTAAACATCTTATTTTGATGAGTTTCCTTTTGTTTACATAGAGCATTTCCCTGAGTTTCCCTAGAACATATAGTATTTAAGCAAAATGTCTTAATATTAGAAGATACAGAAAACCAAGTTTATAACTTTTTAGAAGTTTTGTTGTGTTGATTCCTTTAAACATCTTCCAGCGAAATCTATAACTAGGTAAGAGCAATGGAATTAGAAGAAAGCTTTTGGAAATGTGGAACACAGCTCAAAAATATCTGTCATGATACCAACTTGAAATGAAAGGCACGTTTCCTAAAATGGCATCTAAATTTTTATACTTTGCATCTTAATCTTGTGATGTGTCTGGCAGCATGAAACTCATTTTTTGGTAATGGATCTAAGTAAGACATATTTGTAAATGAGGATGTATATTATATACAGGTGAATAAGCCGTATTGCAACTTTGCTTGGCCTCTCCATCACAGCAGCTTTTAAATTTCCTCAGGAAAATTGGCTTAGAGGACATAAATTACAAGATTGGCAAAAATGTGTCCTAACCTATAGAAGCTGGAAAACATGTTAATTTTGAATTATTTCCGCTTTTCATCAGCAGACAGTTGCAGAAAAATCTTGTGTAATTTATTCTTTTATTTTTAATGAATTGTTAAAAAATGTTTGAAAAGGCAATATATCTTCTCCTCTGCCATTAATCTACAAATGGGGAATATTGGGAGGTTAAATGGCCTCTTTAGTATATTGCTTTATGAAACTTCTCATTCTAGCAATGCCAGGCTAGAAATACATACTAATTTAAGGAACCCTGAATGTAAGCAGCAAGCTCTTTGCTTTTGTAGAGAAAAGACTAATAGCTTTATTTAAACAAGGCTCTTAACACCCCAGCCGGCAGCAGGCATTGAGTGAATGAAATTGGGGGAACTCCCATGGACTAAAAGCACATTAATTCAACATTCCTTCCAAACATGAAGCCCTCCTGATAGGCTTGTCACAGGCTGTCATAATCCAGCCAAAGAGGGTCACCACGTGCAAGGCACACCAAGGTATGAGCACTTTAAATTGTTTTGAATAAGCTCTCTGAAGTTTCACTTCCTGGGCTGTATCAGTAAAAGAAAGATAAATATGCCCCAAATCTAGGCGTAAGTTCTAACGTTACACTGTTGTGTAAAAGGCAGGGTTTCTGTTACGGCTTAAGTCAAGATTGTTTCTATCAGACATATATTTAGGTCATTACATTTTTAAAAAAACACTGCATGATACCAAGTAAGATAAAGGGATTTTTAAAAATTAATTGGATGGAAGCTGCTGACCTTATTTTTTGTGATGAGGGAAATTACCTAATAAGGAGTTCTTCAAGCAGGAATATTTCTGAGCCTTGTTGAGCACAGAGAAAAATGAGAGGTGAGCTTATAAATGTCTGTGTCTGTTTTCTCTCCCTCACTCCCTCTTTAAGTCGTCTGACTTCCTAAGAACTTAACCACAACTTCTTATAATTGGCTTCCCTTCAGCAACCCTCTCTCTGCAATTTCCTATCCTCCATTTGTAGCTCTTTGCAAGAATATTTGTACCTAACACACTAATCTATATTGCCACCATTTCTAACCAGGATATTAAAAATTGATCAAATTATAGAAGTAGATTACATAAATTATGATTTATCCATATAATGAAATCTATAGCCATTAAAAATCATGTTTTTAAATATATTTAATAGCATACACAAATATCAGTAAAAAATAGAAGAGAAAATAGCTCTATATGCCATTAAAATATGTATGTGTTTGTTTTCCACAATAATCATTTAAGGGGAAAAAATGATTAAATCAATTTTTTAAAAAATAATGGAACAGAAATGTATCCCCATCTTTTTCATTAACTAGCATTGTGTCCCTGAGGGAGAGGACTTTTTATCATCTCTACATCCTATAGTACTTCATGGTTTACTCTACCTAGGAGACACTAACATATGTTTACATATTTGAAAGTATTAATCCCATTCCGTAAACATGACAGCATAAGACAGTACAGTCAGTGGTTGTTTATTTATTATAAAATGGTTTTCAGCACCATAGAGTCTGGCTTTCTCTCCCTGTCAATCCACCAAAATCACTCTCAATAAAGCACCAATCGCCATCTTATTGCCAATTCCAAAAAATATTTTTGCAGACTCACTGTTCAGTTGCAGATAGCAGTATCTACTGTTGCTTAAGAAAGAATAAATTTATTACACCATAGTAATGAGCTTATAGAACCATAAAGGAGGTTAAAAAAAAATTCTTGGATAAGCTTTCAGGAATGATTTTCCAAGCCACACTGCAGAACTGAGCTACCAGGGGAGCTGCTGCCATTTCTATGTAGGAAGTTTTAGGCTACAGAGCCACAATGCTCATATCAGGAGCCAGAATGATTAGAAAGGTTCCACAATCAGGAAGCCACCTCTCCTGCCACCAGTTCTAAAACCAACTATAAAAGTTACATTTCACCCCCAAAACTAGCAATGTTACAGCCACTAAAGCTGCCACAGGAAAACCAAGCATACCTCTCATTTAGTCATTCTTGCCCTAATAAACAGTAGAAGTGTGGCCACTGCCTCAATTCTATTTCCCAGATGTTATGGCCTAACTTAGGCCAGTACATTGGCTGCAAGGGAATCCAGAGAAAGGTAGTTTATAGCTTTAGAGGCTCTGTAATTCAAGATGACACTCTACAAGAAGGGTGGATTGAGTGAAGTGCACTAACAGTATACACCACAGTCCCTGTCTTACTGAAGCTCTTGACTGGTTTGACACTGTTGATCACTTCCTTCATGGAATTATTTTCTTGGTTTCTACAATAATACATTTTCCTGGTTTTCTTCTGAACCAACTTCTTTTCCTCAGACTTCCTTCTGGGTTCAATGTTTTTGGCCTGCTCCCTAAATGATGGTATTCCTAAGAATTGTATTAGTGTTCTCTCTTCTCTCTGCCTGTCTTTTCTTTTATTTGGTCCCTGTATACTCTTCCTGGGCATTCTTTGCCAAGCTTTCAGGTACCATCTCTATGCTGAACATTTCCCAATGCTACATCTCTAGTCCAGACTTCTCTAAATTGCAAATCATTATACTCAACTATCAAATATCTCCATTGAATGTCCCAAGTTAAGATTAATATGTCTAAATATTCCCTCCTCCCACCTCTACTCCCAAAGCTGTTCTTTATTTATTCTCGTCTTAGTGAGTGTTACCAAAACCATGTACTTGCTAAGCTCAGAAACTTGGGCATTACTCTAAATACATCACTCCCTTCAATCCACAGTCAATCCCATTGATCTTACCTCTTTGAAATCCTAATGATACTCTCTTGTCTTCACCCTTTGAAAAACCCTCTAGTTTATGCTCTTACCATTTCTGGCTCAGACCTTCACTGAACCCTCCATGTTGTGGCAAGAATAATTTTTAAAACTACAAAACTCCTAGAAGATAAAATACAAGAAAATCTGGATGTCCTAGGGTTTGAGGATGATTTTTTAGATATAAGACCAAAGGCATGATCTGTGAAAGAGAAAATTAGTGAGCTGGACTTTATTAAAATTTAAAAAATTTTGCTCTGTGGAAGATTGGGAGAAAAAGTTTGCAAATGACACATCTGATAATGAAGTATCCAAAATATAGAAAGAAATCTTAAAACTCAACAATAAGAAAATTACCAAAATAAAAAATTGGCCAAAGACCTCAACAGAGACTTCACCAAAGAAGATACACCTATGGCAAAGAAGCATGTGAAAAGATGTCCTACATCACATGTCATCAAGGAAATGCAAATTAAAACAATGAGATATGACTACACACCTATTAGAATGGCTACAATTGGGAACGCTGACCATACCAAATGCTGACAAGGAAGTGGAACACCAAGAACTCTCATTCATTGAATTGTGGTGGGAATTCAAAATGGTGTTGCCATTTTGGAAGACAGTTTGGTGGTTTCTTGCAAAACTAAACATTTTCTCACCATATGATCCAGCAATCGTCTTTTTTAGTATTTACTCAAAGGATTGAAAACTGACATCCACACAAAAACCTGCACATAAATGTTCACATCTTTATTCATAATTGTCAAAACTTGGAGGCAACCAAGATGTCTTTTAGTAGGTAGATAACTAAATAAACCGTGCTACATCTGGACCCTGGAATATTACTCAGCTATGGAAAGAAATGAGCTATCAAGCCATGAAAAAGTATGGAGGAAACTCAAATACATATTATTAAGAAGCCAATCTGAAAAGACTGCATACTATATGATACCAACTATATGATACTCTGGAAGTGACTATGAGGAAAGTAAAAAGATCAGTGGTTACCAGGACTTGTGGGAAGGAGTGATGAATAAGCAGAGCATTTAAGATGTTTAGCACAGTGAAAATATACTGCATGATACTGTAATGATGGATACATGTCATTGTACATTTGTCCAAACACATAGAATGAACAACACCTAGAGAAAGCCCTAATGTAAACTATAGGCTTTGAGTTATTATAATGTGTTGATGTAGGTTAGTGAGTTGTAACAACTGTAGCACACGAGTGGGAATGCAGGTAATAAGGGAGGCTATGCATGCATTGGGGTGGGACTATATGGACATCTATATACCACCCTCTTAATTTTTTTGTGAGCCTAAAACTGCTCTAAAAGCTAGCTTCTTTTTTAAAATTACAGTGGTGGTAACAGTAAAAGCCACAATAGTAGCACCAGTAGTATACTTGCTAGCTGATAGTATTCTTTTCTTCATACCCTGTTTCCACCTTTCCAAAATCTTCAAATTCCCTGAAAACACAGTGCTTTTGTTATGCCTCCATGGGTTTTCACTTTTGTTCTCTTTACTTGAATGCCTTATCCTACTACTCCTACGCCATTCTGTCCTAGAAACACTCCTCCTCATTCACATTTAAGTTTGAGACGGAGCTTCAACACCCACATGACGCTGTCTTCAACTCTCCCAGGTGACTTTGGGATCCATTCCTGTGGACTCCCACTGCCTCCTTCCTCAGACTTCCACAGTGATCTCATTCTGCCATAATTGTTTGCAGGCCTATTTCTATGAGAAGAGGGGCTGTAGTTCTTCATTGCTTTGAATACAGTGAATGACTGCATTAACGATGTTGCAGTATCGATGGAGAAACATACAAAGATATACACAATTAGTGAAGAACAGAATAATTTTTTACGTGCAAGCATGTTGCCTATCTTTTGAAACCTGGCCCAAGTTCTGGCACTTCCATAAAAATAAAAAATAAAAGAAATTTTTCTTGACACCTCCAGGCCTCATCTGTGCCATTGCTGATGACATCCTGAATGGCACTTTGTAATACATTGTCCCATATCATTCTTTAGTTATTTCATTTCTAATGCTGTTTTCTCAACAATACAGAAAATCCCTTAAGAATAAGGATCACCTTACATTTCGTAGAACTTTATATGCTGTTGGGTATATTTAATAGGTGTGTGTATGTATATTATATATATACATACACACACACACATATATATACATACAAATATACATATTACATATAAAATATACAAATATATGTATATATGAATATTATATGTAAATTTTATATGTATATTTATCTATTTTATATATATTTGTCTATTTGTAAGTATATACATAATCATATATTATAATACATATAATTATGTGTGCATATATAGATATATATACACACACACACACACGCACACACACATAATCTGTTCCTTAAGGCACCAGAACAGCAACAGGCATGTGGTCTCCTCAAGGCAACAGAATACTGACTGATACTATCATTAAGCCAGGAAAGTTTTGGATAACAGTGCTAAAACTATTAACTTGGAACTTTATAGCTGCAAGAAAAAGCTCAGGTGGAATGTCCAGAGCTATACTAGGGATACATAAGCATAGTAATTTTCCAATAACCACAATTAATAACCTTCAGCATAGTGTTGGTATTCGCAGGAATTCTCTCTCCATAAGAAACAGTTTTTACACACACAAGAAAGCAAACCTTAGGTAGGAGTGGGTGAAGACAATGTTTCTTTCCTTCACTTCTTCCCTGTCTTTCCTGTTTTTCTCACTCCCTGTCTGTCACCATCCTTGCCTCTGGTTTTGGTAAAAGGTCAGAAATTTAAACCAAGGCTTTTATCCTAGTGCAGAGAATTATCAGTCTGTCTGCCTGTGGTTGCTTTAAAGATGTAGTCTTCATGTCTTCATCCCTACCTACGTACCTCACTGGACTCTTACCCTCTCAAATAACTCCAGTGTCTCCTTTTCCACCTATTGATGAAATATAAAGAGGTTTTACAGGCACACTCTAAAGGCCCTCCCACAATAATTAAACACAAAACATAGCCTTTCTTCATCATCGAAGTGCCTGTGTATACTTGCTTTACAGCATCTCTCCCAATATCCCAAACCCCATATCCACACACTGCACAAGCTGGGATGGAATGGTGGTTTTATGGAGAGCTAGGACTTTGGGTAAGAAGAAAATAATTTCCAGGTGGTTGAGTACCACCTAGGAAAGTTTTCCCTACTGACCTTGACACTGTTACTTCCCCTGCTTACTGGCAAAATCTCTTCTTCCCCACCTAATAGTCCAAGTTTTCTATTTACTCCTTCCATGCCCATGCATGAGGGCTACCCAAGAACAAAAGCAAGCACATGAGTGGTCCATGTGATACCAAGTGTGAGGTGAACAGGTGGGGAATCAGTCAGTCAACAAGTACTTTTAAATACCTGTTATGTGTTCAACTTGTTTTTGGTTGGTATGATAGCTGCAGAAGGATGAGATATAATATTCATTCAAAAAAACAGTACACAGTATTGAAAACCTACTGGGGCCAGTCGCTGCCTGTTAGAATCTCAGAGGCTGATGGAAAAGACTCCAAGGGAGGTAAACACAGGATATACAGAGGAAGGGACAAAAGCAATAAAGACCAACTCTAATTAGAAAACAGTTCATTGCTTCTGTATGGCCACTCGTAAGAGAGAGAACTAACCTTCACAGTGGTCGGAGGGAGTATCGTGGATGCTGTGGAGTAGACGGTTGGTTGTCACCAACCCCTATTAGTAAAGAAAGGTTTTATAGAAAAGGTGCTGTTATTTTATTTTATTTTATTTTATTTATTTATTTTGAGACAGAGTCTTGCTGTGTCACCCAGGCTGGAGTGCAGTGGCACGATCTGGGCTCACTGCAACCTCCACCTCCCAGGTTCAAGCGATTCTCCTGCCTCAGCCTCATTAGTAACTGGGACTACAGGCATGCACCACCACACCTGTCTAATTTTTGTATTTTTAGTAGAGATGGGGTTTCACCATGTTTGCCTGGCTGGTCTTGAACTCCTGACTTCAGGTGATCCACCTGTCTTGTCCTCCCAAAGTGCTGGGATTACAGGCGTGAGCCAGCCAGAAAAGGTGCTTTTAATAATAAGGTCTTTTCACAGCCAAGAGGAACTATAATGGTGTGAAAACTAAATGTAAGATACTAGATGGGATCCAGGGACAGAAAAATAGCATTAGTTAAAAATCTAAATAAACCACAAACATAAGTTAACAATAATGTGTCAATATTGATTCATTCATTGTAAGAAATGTGCCATACTAATGTAAGCTAGCAATAAGAGGGAAACTGGGTACAGGATGTATGGGAAGTCTCTATACGACCTGGTCAATGTTTTCATAAATCTAAAACTAATCTAAAAACTAAAATCTGCTTTTTTTAAAAAAAAAAAAAAGAAAAGAAAAGAAGAAGCAAATAGTCTAGCAGCCTACAGAATATTTCTGGCATGGGGACATGAAGGAGTCAGTTTGACAGTGACCCTTTTTTGAAAGAAGTGACTTTGTTGTTAAATGCCATGTTTGTGGCTTGATCATCAGTTCCTTTAGCGATGCAGAGTTCTTGCTTGCTTTTCTGTGGTTGATTTTTGGCAAGCGGCAGCAGCATTTGTGCACTGATTATAATTTCGAGATGCATTGTCAGTAACCAGGGTGTATAATGGATCTTCATCTCTAATTACTTTTCTCTCCACAGGTGTCTGGAAAGGGTCCAGATGGGAATGCACACAGCCTCCGCTTTGAAGGGATGGAAAGGCAGTACGCATCCTTACCCAGGTAGGTCACAGAGGGGTCTCCCATCTCCAGCTCACCCACAAATGAAGTCTTTAGAGAAGTCTACATGAAGTAGAAATCTGGCTTTGAAATGGGGAATATGTTACAGTTTTGCCTTACTGCCGTCTGCTGCAGCCCTAGTTCCATCTTCACAAATGTGCTAATAATTGAAACACTTGTGGGTTATTTTTAAGGGGAGAAAATAGTATATCATTGCAATTGAACATGTCAGCAAGAATATTGGATACTAAATGGAAATCCTAAGCCATTGCTATAAAAATGGTATCGAACATCCTGCACCAAGCTTAGAGACAATAAAATAGTAAATCCTCTGTCCTGGGAGTTACCCACGAGGAATGGCAGGCCAATCTTAAGCTTGGAGTTTTATGTGGGTGTTAAGAAGCAGGAGAGAAATGTGAACTTGGGAAGGTGTTTTTGCCTGATTTAGAATCTGACCTTGTTCTCAAGGCAATAAGCAAGTATTGCTGAGCGGCGCAGACCCAGTGGGGGAAAGGAACAACTGCGTGGGAGAAGTTTGCTTGGCCACCCTGGCCTAATGTGATCCACTCATGCTGTAACTAGACACCCTTGAAAATGAGATAGAGTTCTCAAAAGCATGTGCTGTTATTGGTGAGATGAATAGTAATTTTAGTCTGCTATCAGTAGCACATGACAAAGAAGAAACTTTGCCAAGAGTACATGCAGTCCAGCTACGATGGGAGTTAGGTGGGTTGAGAGTGTGAGAATTCAAAGAAAGGTTAATACCAGGCAGAAAGTTGCAGTGTTTTCAAATATTGCCTTTTAAGCAGGTGGGAGAAAGATCCCAAATAGAGCTTCTTTTTCATCAAAGCTGAGCTGTTAAAGTGCCAAGTCAGAGATGGAGCGACTGACATTGTATGTTGACTGTACCTCTGTGTGTGATTTTACAAAATGAACACCCTGAACATTACAACGGGCAAAGCCAAAGTGACCATCTGCTCTTATAAATAGTTTGTTATTTTCAAAAGTAATAAAATCTCAAATCTAGCAGAGAATCATTTTTATCCTGATTAGGCAGGACACCCAAAATACAGTATTTTTAAAGCTTCGATAAAGTTTTATCTTTCTGTTTTCTTTTCTTTAATAGATGTTGCCTAATAAGTTTTTCTCATTTGCAATTAGTTTCCTATTTCTATTTTCCTTGGCTTAGTACAGTTGGCCCTCAGTATCTATGGGTTTCACATCCATGGATTCAGTCAGCCCCAGATCAAAAATATCCAAGAAAAAAAGAGAGCCACAATGGTATCAATCATGTACAGACTTTTTTTCCTGGTCATTATTCCATAAACAGTACAGTATAACAACTGCTCACATAGCCTTTACATTGTACCCAGTATTATAAGTAATCTAGAGATGATATAATGTGCATAGGAAGATGTGCACAGGTTATATACTAATATGATTCCATTTTATATCAAGGAATTGAGCATCTGTGGATTCTAGTATCTGAGGTGGGGTGGAGGGCGGTCCTAGAACCATTCCCAAAACCAAGGGATGATTATATTTTGTTTCATTTTAAAAATGGAAGTAGTTTCCAAAAATTTGTTTTACATATAGATTTCTGGCTTTCACTGTTGAAGTATATGGAAATTGTGGTTAAGGCAGATGGAAAATAGAATGTTCTTATGAGAGGGGGTCAAAAAAAAGGAAAATTGGAAACAGTTTAATATATTCCCGACCAATCTGCACTTATAGTGCAGGAATGGAGTTTTTGAGTACAAATCAAAAGCACAGAAATAGCATTTAAAATTTTATAAATTTCACTCTTCATTCATTCACCATGTATCTGGTGATCACCTAGTATGTACCAGGCCCTGAGAATATGGAAACTGGAGGTACAGTCCCAGTCCATCCTGAGAACTCTTCTGCTTAGCAAGAGTCAAGCAAATCAGCCTTTACGGTAGTGCAACCAGTGCTTCTGTTCATAATCATTAACGTAAAGTCTTCTGAATTTCCAGCTCTCATTCGTTTTCACTGATAATCCCTAATGTGCTCAATCATGGCTGACTCTAAACAAGTCTGTTTTAGGATTAAACAGTGTGGTGTGGGTTTTCAGACAAAGGTAGTGCATTTATGCTGTTTATGGCTCTTTATGAATGTGTGAAGTGACAAGGTTCTGCCAGCCCCAGAATAAAACTGTAGCTGAAAGGGAAGGATCTCAAACTGGAAATAATTTTGGCAAAATGTTCACTCACCCACATATGCAATGGTAGAAACGATTATAGTTGCACATGCAAACAGACCTTTGCAGCTACCTGGCAAACAGAGGCAGCCATGATGGAGAATAAATAGGGCTCAGACAAATGTGAGGGGGACCCCTGGAAGTGGCTTTTAAATGGGGATGCTGCATCTCAACATCTAAAGAGGTGATGCAAAGCCCCTCCCAGGCATTGCGCGCTGGTCCATGGGTGGGGGGCTCCAAGTTAAACTAACGAGATGCAGAAAGCAGAGGCCAGGGACACACTGCTGGCTTCTGAAAAGGTATGCAGATGCTGCTCTGAATGCCAGTGACATTTACCCTGGTTTTCTTGTCTTTCCCCCTGGAGATTTCACTGTCCACTTAATTGAATCACACCAGCTCCACTGCTGTCTCCTTTTGCCAGGAGAGTGAGGCGAGCACATCTCCATAGGCACCAGATCCCTCTTCATCATAGAGGCAGGGAGCTTTGAAATATTCATGGAGTTAAATTTTTAATTAAAAATAGGAATAAATACATCTATAGGAAGTCGGCGGCCAACCTTGTAGGGAACTTAATATGCTACTGACTGATTGGGTTCCTGTGTTGTTTGTGCATTGCCTCATGGTTCTTTTAAGGAACAATTCAGTAACGTCGATTTCCATGCCACATTTGGAGCCATCGACACAGAGAGAAAATGCCCCACAGTGCATGGAGTAGATGAAGCGCTCTGGTCAAGGGGCATCCCCCAGAGCTTCCATGGAACTCTGTCATCTTTAAAGCAGGCCCATGCAGCCTGCTGCCAGGCTAAATGACACATCACAAAATAAAGGCAGAGCGCTGGCCAGCACAGGAAAAAGACAATTCCCAGCACTCGGTAGTTATGAGGTTGCCTAAGGCTAAGGGCTAAGGGATGTTAAGTGTTATTGTTAAGCAATGTTAAATCTTCTGCCTCCTAAGAAAAATGACTGTACTTCTTTTCTCCTGAGGGTGCTGTTTTAGAAAGCAGAGTGTGGTTGTAATATAGCCTCGTTAGTAAACACCAGACCTGTACCGGGGCCAATGTTTTACTAGCCTGAACAGCCCTCAGTTTTCTTGGTAGTAAACAGAACAAAATCAGCATTCCTTTATTCTTGCCTGACACAAATTATTACTCACCCTAGGTGAGTAGGGAAGTGGCTGTTTCCTAGGTTGCTATGATGTGTGAACATCGATGTATGTGTTTTTGCAAACGGCTCCTTTTTCACTCCGCCTGCTAGCCCCTCACAATTCTCCCAGGCCCCATTCTGATTCCACAGGCCTCCTTGCGGTCAGTCCCTTCAGCAGTGAACTCTCCACTCTTCCCATCTCAAGCCTCCATCACTCCACCTGGCCCATCCCTGGCCCCGTGGGATCCCATTATCCTCCTCTCTGCAGATGGCTCCATGCATCAGCACATGTTGCTCTTCCGGGCTTATAATCAAGTGTGGAGTCCTAAGGAGTGAGCAAAAGGCACTGCAGCTCTTCTATGGTCCTACATGCATGGGCGGCGAAAGGTTGCTGGAGAGACTCGTAAAACTGCATTCGTGGGTTCCACTACAAAATTCACATTAGGCAGCGCCAGCTGGGTCCCTGCTGCCGTCCAGCATTTTTTGTAGTCATGTTGTCAACTCCCCTGACTATCCCACAGTGGCCATTCCAACCCTTTCTACTCCCGTTAAGTTCTACGAAGATGACTAAACTCCCCAAGCCCAGTCTCTGGAGGTGACCTCACTTCCTTTCCTTTATGACCTTGAGGCATTGAACGTTAGCCCCTCAACTTCTGCTCCCGCAGCTCAGACTCCTGCATCTTCACTCACACATGCTTCCCAAGGGGACACACTGAGGGCCTGAGCTCAGAGTCAGGCCATGATTGTAGCCCTAGCTTCATCACTTACCACCTGTGTGGCCTTGGGCAGTGATGGAATTGCTCCAGGCTCTGTTTTGTAATCTGCAAATTGGGGACAATATTAGAGCCTCGGGATAGTGCTAGTATGAGTATTAAATGCAATAATACAAGCAAAACCCTCAGTGAAGAGCCTGCATAGTGCATTGAAGGATTTTTTTTTTATTGTTAGCTCTTTTTTATTTTATCTCTGGGGAAGAAGTGTGCCTTCCTGTAATGAGGCAAACTCACACACCAGAGCTCATTCTCCCTGGCTTCTTGGGGACCTTGAGCCACCAGCTACCCTCTCTCGGCAGCATCTTTAATCCCCTTGCCAGTTGTTTTCCTCCCCCTGCCTACTGTTGTAGATGCACAACCTCAGTGGCATGGTTTGCCAGGAGTCCCCACTGTGTGGAGGACAGGAAGCAGCATCTGCATGGGGATATGCTGGGAGACTCACTGAAGCTGCAGGATTCCCCAGCTCAGGCAAGACCAGGGATCTGGATGGCCAAGAGCAAGAGAACATAGCAAACTATGTGATGTGAGCAAGAAGCTGAGCTAACGGGCATGATAGGAGAAGCAGTGCTGAGGAGAGGGAGTCTATAACAGACTCAGGGTGCTGACTCGGCTCTAAAGAGACCAGGGCTCCTGGGTGCAGGAGTAGGCATTGCTCCAGTGGTAGAGGCCATACCCAGGACAAGTTAGCCAGCACGGTGGAGCATGATGCTCTAGCTCCCAGGGCAGACATGGCGTGACAGCAGCACCCTATTCGCTGGTGGGAGAGATCCAGAGATACTGCTAAGATATTCCTATTATCTCAGGACTGGGCAGTGCTGAAAATTCAACTATCAGGACTTATACCTGAGCAAGACTCGGGTGGCAGGACTACCCCATTAAGTTGACTCTTGCACGTCAGAGAAAAAGAAAGACCTTTGCTCTCAACCCTCCTTTTCCCATATTTCCACTCAACCCACTCACACTGTAGCCTCTTGTCCCAGGCTTCTGACCACACCACTGACACTTCCACTGGATTCTGCTTCCCGCCTTTTGCTCCATGTGGATTCTCTCTGTGCCGTCTCCTCCATTCCTGCCAATTCAGTGCCCATCTCTGTGATGCTAATTCCAAAAGTACCTGCCTAACCTTCATATCCCGCTCTTGTGACTCCAGTTACAGCTGCTCTTTGATAAACCCCTCCTTCTGCCTCCAAGATGCCTCAGAGGCCCCCTGCCAATATCCATGCCATCTCCCCTGGCTCTTCTTCCTTTAAACTTCCATAACATCTGGTTAGCACCTTTCCAGTACCCTAAAAACACCCTCAATTGGGTTATCATTCTCCGCTGCCTTGTTTACCACACTGGACTATAAATTCCTTGAAATAAGGGACTTTGTTTTATACCCATCACTTGTTACACCCACCACCAAAACCTAACATAGGGCCGTGTATACAGTAGTCTTAATACACTGCTGTACAGATGAGAATAGATTTTTTGGTTTGGTTTTGTTTCTTCCACCACTGAAGCAATACCTCCTCCTGCACCCAAGTCTTGCTGTACAGTCTGGTCTCATCTGTTGCCCAGGCTCGAGTACAGTGGTACGATCTTGGCTCACTGCAACCTCTGCCTTCAGGGCTCAAGCATTTTCCCACCTCAGACTCCAGAGTAGCTGGGACGACAGGCACGCACCACCACACTCAGCTATATTTTACATTTTTTGTAAAGACAGGATTTTGCTAAGTTGCCCACGCTGGTCTCGAACTCCTGATCTCAAGCAATCAGCTTGCCTCAGCCTCCCAAAGTGCTGGGATTATAGGCATGAGCCACTGCACCTAGCCAAGAATAGATTTTTGTTGTATACAAGGAATTTATGGGAAAGAAATCCCCCGAAGCTTTTTTGACAGTTTGTTTTAGAGTGCTGTTTTCCAATCTAAGTAATGATTTTTCATGAGGGTGTATCTTTTCTTTGAAATCAATAGAAGTCCAGACTTTCTTTTTTTTGAGATGGAGTCTCACTCTGTCACCTAGGCTGGAGTGCAATGGTGCGATCTCAGCTCACTACAACCTCCGCCTTCTGGGTACAAGCAATTCTCCTGCCTCAGCCTCCCAAATAGCTAGGACTACAGGCACCCGCCACCAGGCCCGGCTTTGTATTTTTAGTAGAGATGGTGTTTCACCATGTTGGCCAGGCTGGTCTTGAACTCCTGACCTCAAGTGATCCGCCCAACTCCACCTCCCAAAGACTTCTAAGTAGTTCATCCTTAGTGACCACTTACTTTGTACAAGGCACAGCTCTAAATGCTTTGCATCTACTGACTGACAATGCTCAAGCAGCCCTGTGACTCAGCAGCAACCTGATAATTATCCCCATTTCACAGGGAAGGTCACAGGCAGAGAGAGAGCAACAGCTGTTGCCCAAGTTCAACAGCTAAAATGTAGCAGAGCTGGGATTTGAACCCAAACAGTCAGGCTGTGAGTGTGTTCATTTTAACCACTTTGGCTAATGTTATGAAGCTCAGAGTTAGATCTATACTCTACACCTTTCATATTCCCTTAAATTATTTGCTCACCTGTTTGTATTTCTCACTAAAATATAAGTGCCTTTGAGGACAGGGACTGTGTCTTCTTCATCTTTGTATATGACACAGAACATTCCTAATACACAGGTTAAGTAATGCCTTTCAACCGTCTCTGTAATGCTGTCATAAAATCAATTCTTTTTTACATTCCCCTGGGCCCTTTGTTTGAAATATGAACAGTTTAATGTGTAATTGCTAGATGAACATTAAGCAATATACTTTGCCTACCAAAAAGAGAATACTGTTTTGTTAGAACACTCCTGAGAGTTGAAAAAACAGTGTCTGCAGATTGGTACTTTAGTTCTTGAAGACTAAGAATAATATCTCCCCAGAAGAAAAAAGATGACAATAAATTTCCTGGTGGAGTGCTGCCTGAGCGCTCCTGTGGAGAGAAAGACTCCGTCTCCTGAGGGTGATGAGGGAAAAAGGCCTGCTCGGGCCACATTCACCTCCAGTCCCTGATATTGCTCTAACCCATATTACGTCAGTTACTTGGGAGAAAAAAAAAAAAAAAGGTCTCTCTGAACATCTCAAGCGGCTTTCAACTTGGCTGGGCAATAGAAAGCAATAGTCTAGAGCTGAGTTTGGATAGAAAGAGCAGCTTTAGAAGGAGCAAACAGCTGATGCTTGCTTCCCAGGAACCCATAAGAAATTGGCTTTCTAAATACATTCCCAGTGTTTTTGCATTAGGTACAACTGTGTTCATTTCAGAAGAAACACGCCGTAAGAGCATGAGTCCACGCTAACATTCCAGTTGGTTCACTGTACTGCTCTCAGTCTACTTGTCTGCTTATGCCCATCAGGAAGACTCCAATCACAGTGCACAGCTAACTTTGAAACTTGCAACAAGCATACTGTCTGCTATCCTTGGTCATCCCAAAAGCATTTTGTCTGGGTGTCCTTGACATCCTTTTCTGTCATTTACCTCACTTTTTAAAGACGCTCTCCCTCTCAGATTTCTCTTGTTCTCTTCTTCAGTGAACTTTTGCTTCAGTCACTGCTATTAACTTTTCCTTTGCTCGTGTTGCATTATTCTATTGCGCTCACTAAAGCACTGGTGATGACATTCAAGTTCTGCCGATTTCCAGCAGTGCCACAGTTCTGGGCTTTGGTTGAAGCGAATCTAAATAGTAATCCAATGAGTTTAATGAAAAGTTGAGCAATCAAAACATTAAGTATATAGGTGTGTGAGTGCTTGTCTGGGTGTGGGCAGAGGTTTGACCATCTGGGTCTGTAAAAGTTAGTCTCCATGCTGCCCAACTGAGTACTTCTCTGTGTGACAAGGCCAGCTTGTCAAATAAGATGTTCCATGAGCATATAAAATATGTACTGCTCCCTGCAGTCATGCCGGTGGTTGGAATGTTCTACCAGAGTTTGAGGCCGTCGCACTTTATTTATTAATCGACACGTGAATCATGGCCAGTGGCTTCGACACTTTCTTCGTGGTGCAACCGTATCTGAAGAGTCTTCCTCGCTGTGAAAAGCCACCTTGCAGTGTTTGTCCCGAAGACTGCTGCTCTGACTTTGCAGGAATACTAAGATGACCTGAAGAACTTATCTAGATAATATCTTTCACATCTGCCTATGATAGGGTTTACTGCCTTTTGGAGACCAGTGAAGCTCTTTTACCATACCAAATTAAGCTCTCTCATCCTTTTTCCTAAGATTCCCTATGCTGAAAATATCGTCTCTACTTCCTCTTCCCAGTAGAATCAGCTGCCTGTTTGAACAGCCCCATTACTACCTCAGTCTTAATGCCGAGAACAAAATGATGAATTAGCAGCAACTTAATTCCTTGTGAGATTAAGATGTCTCCATTGTCAACTCAAACTTCCTGTCTGAAAATGCAGAAAGCCCTAGCATGTAATATCACTTTAAGATGCCAAACAGCTGAGATCAGGGGGTTAATGCTACTGCCATATCATTTTTATGTCACTTAGTTCCTCAGATAAAAGTCCATTTTAATCAAACTTTTCATCATTTCCTTGTGGCCAATATATCCTTGATCCCAGTTAGAATATTTGATATTAATTATTCAGTCCAAGGCCTCCATTTTGAGTTTAGTTAGAATATTAGTGATTTAAAACATGTTAAGACCCATTACAGTAGTGATGTCCCAAAGTAGTCTTAACTGAATCTTGATGAACCACATATATTAAACTGTATAGGTTTTTACTTTTTCTCTCATTTTCCATAGAAAATTCCACACTGCTACACATTTGTTGGCTAAGTACTCTTTCGAGAGGAAGAGTATGTGCCTGCTCTTTCAAGATTGCCAAATCCGACATTACCTTGGACATGAAATCTATTAAGCTTGGTAAGCTGACTTGCATGTTTTCCCTCCTGCACATATTAAAGGGAGTTTTAGCATTTATTTCCTACTTCTCCAGCCAAAAGAAAAGAAGGTTGTTTTGTGCCTAGACATCTGCTTAGAGTATTGCTCTATATCTCATTTCTCATAATCTTTGGTAGTTCTTGATGTTTTCCTATCTTATTGCCGTTCCACCATCTGCCTCCAAATGCTCATTGCTCTGGAATGATGGTGGTGATTTTCTTGACAGTGCTGCACCGTTTTGCATGATGCACACTGTCACTCTGCAGCTATCTCCTCCTGTCTTCTCTATGACTCCAGCCATTTGCACTGTCCCTTGATTCAGGTTCCTGGGTTTTCTGTATATAGGGATCCTAGTATCAACCTACTATGGGCAGACACGCTATGAATAAATGAAGTGTATTAATTTATTATAACACTGATTTGTATGTTTGTGAGGCCCGTGCTTTATGATTATTTAAAATGGCATTATATCACTGAAACACATAAGCATCTTGGATAAAAAGTGAGTGTTTCACCAAATGCATGAATACATGATATTATTCAACAGGAATAATTAACAGTAAAATCTCTAGGTTTATTTTCCATTTTTATATAACAAGGTCTGCATGCAAATTGTTTCAAATATGTCATGTTTATTCCTAAACTAGTTGATTGTATTTAAAAAGAAAAACTAAGAACAGTTAAGGCAAGGCAGGGGTTGTAAAACATATTGCGTGCCTGCTACGTCTATGCGTTTTACATGCCCTGTCTCATATCTTCACTGTCCAGCTGGGTAGGAGACATGATGCTCCTTAAATAAAAGAAAAAATTCATCCTCGAAGTCACAGAATCAGAATTCAAACCCAGGACTCTCTGGTTTCCAAGGCTTTGTAAATTTCAGTTAACCTCATACAACTAACATTGGCAAGTTAAGGAGAGGTCAGAATACTTACATCAACTTTTTTCATAAGTAATGTGAGTTCATGAGACGGGAGATACGTAGAGCATACAACTGATAGCCCGTGTTCATTGTGAACATCTTTTAATGTTCCAAAGAAAATAGAAAATGTCAAAACCTACAGGTTTTTTTTTAAAAAAAGTAATAAAATACAAGAAAATAGCATGGAATTTATGGGAAATAAAGAAAAACATTTTTGAATCACACAGTTTTTATTCTTGTATTACTATGATAAGTTTTCCCAAAGTAGAAACAAGATAGCTGCCTTTTCCTTACAATTATTCTGTCCCTGTTGGGAATGTGAATAGAAATGTGAGTGGTGCCCCCTAGGGCTGCACAGGCCGTGTGTATGGACCAGGTCCCCAGCCCCTAGACTGCACTCTGTTCCACTCCTCCACAGAACACTCAGAACAGGGCGAGGGGAAGGAGTTAACATTTGTTGAGCCAATATTATGCTCTAGGAACTCTGGCGAGTACTTTAAATATGTCACCTCATTTATTTCCTGTAACTATCCTGATAGAAACATTATCGTCCCTATTTTAGGGATGAAGAAACTGAGGCTGAGAGATGCAAAGAGGTGTGACTAAGATTGCACACAGAACAAGTGGCAGGTTTTGGAGTCAGTTCAGTACTTTCCACCTCTGAAATCTCTGGGCTTTCTACTGCATCAAGGTATCTGGTACTAGGCTGGTTGTAAACAGGAAGGAGAGACACATTACATGACCATCCTTTCCTGAGGCAGCCCTCACTGCTCTGATCCCACCCTAAATCACTGCAGTGAATATTAAAATGAACATTTCAATGAATAAACCCTTAATAGGCATTCAGAATGACTAAGAACAGCAACCACTGAATCACAGAACTCCCCTTAACAAATTTAAACACCCACTTCCTTCCAGCCGAAATATTTTTCAAATGGTGCTTTTTTCTTAAAGACTGCCTCTGTGTTATGCTAGTGAGTTAAATACATATACATATAAACCAGTTGGTTCCACTTCAGCAATTTTTGTAGCCAGGAAACTATTGTTGGTTCTTTCACAGTGTAGTTCTGGCACATCCTTAGGGGACATGGCTGAAACACAAATGCCAGACAACTGCGGAAGCATTGCTTCTGCTGACTGCTGCTTCAAGTCCAGAGAAGAGAGCTTTGGCAGTCAATCACCATGGTGGTGCCACTTGAGCCCATCTGTGCCCTGGATCTCATGTGACACAGGCCCCACGACCTCAGTCATTGTGCCAGGAAACACCTTGGTCCAGCTCCATTATTTCCAGCAAAGGCAAACATTTGTGCTACAAATGTGAGAGGGGTTGGTACAAAAACAGTAGCCTCCAGAACATGTTCCTGCTTCTATTCCAAGTCTTTAATTAAGCCTAGACTGAAATGGCCAGGGCTTGTCTCAATAGAGCATTGCCCTACTCTGCAATCAGAACTGACCCTTATGGCCAAACGTGGAATGACGTGTTAAATAGGTAGGAACCTGGCAATTCTCACTGGCCGTTCTCCACCAACAGTACGCTCTGGGGCATCATTAGTACTCTTTCAATTTGGTCATCGCTTGAAAGTGAAGACAGGTTGGTGACTGCTCAGATAAGACTTCTGCCCACTAACTGCTTATATGCGGCTGAGGCAAACACAGACCCATTTCCGAAATGATAGTGTCTGACAGCCCGGGTTTTACAAGGCACTAGAAAGAGCTATAATTGTTACAGCAGAGGTTTAAGATGGAAAATAAGCATGTTGAGTTATTTTGAAAAGGAATTTGCCACAGTGAAGTTTTTTTCCTGGAAACATCATGTAAAATCAGGATGGAGTTGGTATCAGGCTTCTTGGTCACTTTCCATTGATATGTCGGTGCCTTTGACAATTTATGTTAAATGTGCAACAGACACCCCTTTACAGCTTTGTCCAACATCAAAATTAGGTCCACGTATAAGACAGAATTTCTAGCCAGTGTTTTATATGAGTGATTTCTGGATGTGCTGTTTGTAATGTGGCCAAGATAATGTGATGACTACGTCTGTGGGTTAGTTATAGACAAGTCACTCATATTACCATCTTGTCAACAACTTGAATTCCTCAGTTTGTCCTTTTTCTGGTTAATTCTTTCTTATCTAATTAAAAAAGTAAAACAGTTCAGTCAGAGCAATGTGTGCAACTTTATTAGCCTAAACAGTTGGGCTAGGAAAGTCATCTACTTTCCTTATTCTTACGTTTATCAACTACTTATTCCTCATCTACTAAGTGCAATACACTCTGTAGGCCCTGAGGATACCATGATAAGCCCCACAGACACAGTTTCTGTCCTGTGAAGTTTATAATCTAGTAGAGAAGATAGTAATTAAGCACTCACAAAAAAAAAAAAAAAAAAAAAAACATAAAATTGCAACTCTACCCATTACAAAATTTAAAAAAAGGAGAGATATGTGAGTCAGGAAAACAGAACGTGAAATTGTACCAGATCAAGAAGGGAGAGAGACATGAGTTATGATGTGAAGGAGGTTTGAGACAATAAATAAGAAATATTCCAGAAAGAGAACAGCATGTGCAGAGGCCTAGTATAGGAGAACATGTAATGAACAGAGACTAAAAGAAAGCTGTGTGACTGGAACAAAGACTGTGCAAGTTGAACAGGAAAGGGAGGTGGTAGTCAGACCATGAGGGGTCAAGTGAAGGACATCTGAACTTACTCAAAGACTAGAAAGTTTTGCTGGGTTTTAAGCAGGAAGATGATGTGGCTTCTGGATTTTTGATCCAGAATGTTTTTCTAGCTGCAAGGTAGAGAATTGTTTGTAGGGATGCTGGAGTGAAAGCAGACCAGTTAGAGGCTTTTTCTGTCGTTCCAGGGACAGGTATTGATAGTGTGTACAAGGGTGTTGGGGATTACAGCAGAATTGGAGAAGAGTGGAAAGAGCTGATGAACCTTGATGAGGGATTGCATGTAGGGGTTTGAAGGGTAAGGGAAGCCAGGTGTTAAGAATGGATCAGCAGCATGGGTGCTGGTCCCTCTCCCAGGAGAGAAGGCAACGAGAGGACTAAGTTGGGGAGGGGGAAAGATCATGATTAAGCTTTGGAACATGTTAGATTTGAGATACCCTTTAGACTTCCAGAAGACCACTGAAATGTGCTCTAGAGATGTCTCAACATGGATGGGAATTGCAGTGGATGATCCAGGATATTAGGCAAACATGTATTCAAGAAAACTGAGCAAAAGACCCCAGTACATATCAGGGGTGATGATATAATAAACCACAGAGTCTCATGCTCAGAAAGTATCAATAAAGGCAGATCGACAGTGCAGACTGCAAAAACCTGGGCATCCTTCTGTGGCTGTGACATGTCTTCACTGCTTATGTTGACAGCAAAGGCTTATCTATCACTGTCTATGTAATTTCATTCTGGAAATGATGTTTTTCTCAAGTAGGAAGAATTGGTGACTTAATGTCATCTGGCATTCTGTGACTAAGCATAGCTCTGCCTCCATGAAGCATAAGCATGAGGGTAAGAAGAAACAGTAGAAACTGTTTTGATATCTGTACCGAGCTTATAAAACAGAATATCTTTGTTCAGAAATATGCACTAAAATATTAAAGGATAAAGAGGAACAAGTATCCAATTTACTCTCAAATGGCTCAGGAAATATCAGTATGTATATTTAATAATATGTGTATATATATATGTGTGTGTAGAGAGAAAGGGAAGATAGAGTGGAAGGGAACAGAATGGAAAAAAATAATGAATATGACAAAATGTAAAGCATTAATGAATTTGGATAAAGGAAATAGAGAATTCCTTCTACTATTATTGCACTAACAATAGCAATAACAAGGAATAATAGACTTTCTCATAATTTTCTAGTATAAATTCAAAAGTAAAAAAAAAGTCCTTATTTTGGCATCTTAGGCTGGGCTTCTCCCCACCCTCAAGAAACAGACTCTGAGACAGGGATTTGAGTGCAAGTGATTTTATTTGGGAAGCAATCCCAGCAAGCATTGGAAGCAGAATGAGGAAGGGAAGGGAAGAAAGCCATTACAGAGCACATTAGAGCACATTACCACTGCAGGCAAGAGAGGAGGAGGAGTGTCAGTTCTGCTGGGGTCTTCTGAAGATGGTAAGGAAGGCACTCACACCTTGCCCCACCTGGGTGCAAGAATGTTGAGGTGCTTAACTTTTGGTCCCACTTGTCATTGGTTAAGCATTGCTCCTAAGATATCAACTCCCCAGCACTTCTTCCTGTTCAGTGCACCGGTGACAAAAGCCTCAAGCCAGGAAGCACAGAGACTTGGATAAGGACTGCAGTGGACAGCACTGCTGAAGTGATGGGTGTAGGGGGAGTCTGCTGCCACAATTAAGGAAGTGTGCAGGCCCAGGATCAACATGGATCCCCGTCTAGGTTCCCTTTCATGAGAGAAAACACATGAGATTAGTAAGCTGCCCCAGGCAGTCCTGATGCCTTCCCTTTATTATTGGAATAGGTGCTTTGTGAATTGGTCATGTCTTGTATGGAACACAGTGAATACCAACAGTATCAGCAGAGCAACCCAAGAGAATAACCCTAGAGGAATGTATTTCTGGTTTCTCTGTTTCACTCAAATATGCAATGTATCAAAATGATATAAGGCCTTTGACAAGTTCGTTTTCTGTCAAGGGCCATGCTCAGAACATCACTAAAATACAGCAGCACCTCTGGGACACTCCTGGGATTAGGAGAGCCTCGGAAAATGAAAGTTGGTACTGAGATGTCTGACTCAAAAATGCCCATTAATGAACAAGGGTGGTTTGAGTGTGTGCAGTGACTTTACCTAGGATCGTGGCTGTAAACTTTCACAGGCAAAGTAAAGTTCTACATGGATTTCAACATGCCATCTTTGCTCCATTAAGAACAGGAAAAACTTGTCCAAATTCAGGGATGTGTCTTCTGGCCCTGGTCACGTGTCTTCCGTGGTCTCCACAGTCTCACATTAGCATCAGGCTTTATGCTAAGACACTAGTGTTGTATTCATGAAGCCTGTAAAGCGGGATCAATCACATCCAGTTCAATTAAGATGCTTGGGCTCATCTTCTTAGAACAAAAAGTATGTGTCGTAAGTCAAACAGGCTACAGGATAAATTCCTACCATGTAATTACCAGGTCAAAGAATGTGAATATTTTTAAAGTTCCAGATATATATTGCCAGATTGACCTCCAAAAAGGTTGTACCAATTTATACCCCCAATTTATAGCATGGAGTATAAATCATTTTTGAAAACCTATGTCAATTTAATAGGTTAAAAAGTAATTATGATCACAAACTGGTTTAATTTGTAATTCCTTTACTCTTGGTGAGGTTTTTCTCATATATTTATTAGAATTTTTTTTTTAAGTTTGTTGTAGCTTATCTGTTTGCATGTCATTTCTGTCCAGGTGTTTATCTTGTCCTCTTGATTTCCTAGAGCCTTTCATATATTAAGGGAAGTAACACTTTGACATATTTAAAATTATTTTAGTTTAACTTAAGCTATCTTTATGGTAATAGAAATTTGTAATTTTTAAATGTTAAATCTTTAATCTTTTGCCTTACGATTTTTTGCTTTTATATGCAAAACATTATCTCATGAAATATCCATATTTTCTTCTAATTATTTTATTATGTCATTTATTTTGGCACTTCTACCGCAGGAACGCCTTGAACATACATGTCATTTTATGCAGCAATGTGATTTTGTAATATAGTTTCGAGCAATGTCAACTGACTGTGATACTATTACAACTGTAAAAAAATACATGGTGGTCTAGACACTCATGCTCAATGGCTTCAAATATTATAGAAGATGTCTGTGCAGTTCATTGGCACACATCAACTAGATTTGATTTACATCTTGCTCTCACTGATATTATGCCCTATGTCAGGATACTGAGTCTCCTGAAGCATTCTGACTTGGGTTCTTGGAATGTGATATAGCACCAGGCATTCAGTGTCCTGGGAATAGTCAAGATCATCCAAATGGGCTTTTTTCTCAAAGTGGTACTTCCTCTTGCAAAACATGTGCTCTTCTCCTTGATGCTCTACCAGCTGCCAGGAGCCTCTGCAGCATGAGCAAGGCATGCCTGTTGAACTGACATACACGCCCCCATCTCCTGGAGCATGCCCTCCTGTGTTCCTCAGATCTAGGAGATCAGAACTCTCAGTGTGCTCCTTAGAGACACCATTTATAACACTGAGAGTTGCCTTTTAATTTCTACGATAAAGAGATATGGTTTTGCTGGAAGGAGACTTGAGAATGTGTATAAATTTGGCTAAGCTGAAAGGAACTATGAAAGGAGGGGTTCTTAATCTGGGGTCTATGCATATGTAATTTGATACTGATTGGTTTCAGGGGATCTTCAAATTCTCTGAAATTATATGCCAAATTTTTATGAATAATATTTTGTACATATTCCTGGGGGAAAGGGTGAGTGAGAATTTTGTAACCCAATAAAATGAAAACTTACTGTATTAAGGGATTTACTATAAACCCTTCTTAAAGGGGTCATTTAAAAAAATCCTTACATTATAGTTCCTATATGGCTGGTATTTTTCTTAACAGAATAGCAATGCCTTCAGATAGATTATTTCATTTGTAAAAATTTATGAGAAGAAAACACCCATGCAGTAGTTTATTTTGTGAAGGGTGTCTTCAATATCACAGTGAATTTAATAGTTTTAGCAAGAAACCTTATTATGGTCTAATTTTCAGCTCCACACAGCACAGTGTGTATATATATTTCCATTCTTGATGCAGCCTTTTGGTCTGCTTTTAAAGAGAACAAAACCTTCCCAGCACAGAAATCCCAGAAAGCAGGTTGAATGGCATCAGACTCATCCTCCTCACCCCTGCCCATTGCACCAGCAGTGTGAAATGCAGAATCTGCTTAAGTTTTAGAGGCCAGATATGTGTGTTCACCAGAGCTACCTAAAGAAGGATTTACACATTCTGCTATCTTCCCAGCTTTGGAAAAATAACATCCTGTTCTCATCCCCAGAAAGTAGACAGAAAGAGGAAGCACTCATGAGAATAAGCAGACAAGAAGCTTCATCATAGCCAAAAGTCTTATGGCAATCTCACCGTAAATTATAACAGCATAAAACCACAGGAAATTCAAAGGAAGTAAAATATTAATATTAAATCATAGCCATTTCACCATATATAATTTAGATAAATAATCCATTTGCTCTATGTAGGACATTGGAATATAGTTTTTCGTATGCCACTGGCAATAGTTTATATTTGAAAAGCATAGAGATATTAGCTGCTGGTGGAGGGCAAATGTGTTTTATTCATTCTTATTCTTTTTTTTTAATTTAATTTAATTTTATTTTTTATTGCATTTTAGGTTTTGGGGTACATGTGAAGAACATACAATATTGTTGCATAGGTACACACGTGGCAGTGTGATTTGTTGCCTTCCTCCCCTTCACCTATATCTGGCA
>CAUYQU010051690.1:0-24728 GCA_963574635.1 Cheracebus regulus | reverse complement strand
TGTATATAAATATTTGGTTTTCTTTTGCTGTTTGTTTTTTGAGATAGAGTCTTGGTCTGTCACACAGCCTGGATTGCAGTGACACAATCTTGGCTCACTGCAACCTCTGCCTCCCAGGTTCAAGTGATTCTCTTGCCTCAGCCTCCCTGGTAGCTGGGATTACAGGCACAAGCCACTATGCCCAGCTACTTTCTGTATTTTTAGTGGACACAGGGTTTCACCATGTTGGCCAGGCTGGTCTTGAACTCCTGACCTCAGGTGATCCACCCACCTCAGCCTCCCAAAGTGCTGGAATTACAGGCATGAGCCACTGCACTCGGCTGGGAAATATTTTTTATAACTTTTGGGTAAAGAAGAGATGCATAAACAAGACATGAAACAACTCTTGCCCCTCTGGAAGTTTAATAAATTTGACCACATCAAAGCTAAACACTTCTGTATGATGGTGATTGAAATTATGCGATGAGTGATAATAATAGGTAACATTTATTGGACATTTATACGAAGCTATACGGATACCTTTTATGTGCTTTATTTTACTTTATCCTCTCAGTAATGCAACAGGCGAACAGTGCTGTTGATGAGAGAGAGTATGAAGAGTTAAGAAATTTGCCCCGGGTCACATAGCCGGAGTGGTGAGTCAGGATGCAAACCCGGCCAGCTTAGTCCCAGAAGTTGCGATTTTAATTCTTAAAACAAATGTAAAAACCGATGTGGGCTTATTTCCAAAACATATTAACAAACAACAGCCCAGTGGAAAAACGGAGAGAGTGCCGGGAGCGGTGGCTCACGCCTGTAATCCCAGCACTTTGGGAGGCCGAGGGTGGATCCCTTGAGTCCAGGAGTTCAAGACCAGCCTGGGCAAGATGGCAAAACCCCATCTCTACAAAAATTACAGAAATTAGCCAGGTGCGGTGGCGCATGCCTGTAGTCTCAACTACTCTGGAGGCTGAGGCGGGAAGACGGCTTGAGGCCGGGAGGCAGATGCTGCAATGAGCTGAGATCGAGCCACGGCCCTCCAGCCTGGGCAACAGAGGAAGATTCTCTCTCTCAAAAAAAAGAAGGTATAAGTACAGCTGTGTCCAGGGAACATTTTACCTAGCAGGAAAACCAACTCTCTCCCGGCTTCCTGGACTCGTCACTAGTTCACAGTCAATGTGCTTGTTCTTTTTTTTCCTTTCTTTTTTTGAGCTGGAGTTTTGCTCTATCACCCAGGCTGGAGTGCACTGGGGCGAGGTCGGCTCACTGCAACCACCGCCTCCCAGGTTCAAGTGATTCTCGTGCCCCAGCCTCCGGAGTAGCTGGGATTACAGGCGCCCACCACCACACCTGGCAATCTGCCTGCCTCGGCCTCCCAGACTGCTGGGATTACAGGCATGAGCCACCGCTCCCCGCGCAGTGTGCGCATTCAAAACCATTCTCGTCCGCTGCTCAGAGCAGGCCCAGGAGGACTTCCCTCTTCCCCTGCTCCCTGTTGCCCCAGCAGGTGTATGAATGAAAAACCAGACCAGTCCCATATCCAGGCTCACAGGGGTCATGTGTCTTTGTAAAGCCGGGGGACTGTCATCTGCTCCATGCCTGACACTCCGCATTCACTCCCATCTCACCTATACCAGCCTGGGAGGGGATGGTGACTTCTCCAGTGTTGGGGTGATGCTCAGAGCCAGTGCTGGGTCCAGGCCCCCACACTCTGCGCTGGGGTTGCGTGTTGGTAGAGCACTGTGAGATTCACCTTATCTTTTCTTATGCCCCGGGCCCACTGCCAAGATGCCAGCTTGTGGCATCTGAGTCAGGCTCCTTCCCCGGGCCTGCGGGGCTGCCTGCCCCTCCACAGTCGTGGGGGGATCCAGGCTGCCCCTGTGTGTCTCCTCCAGTCTTCATCGGCTGCCTGCTGCTGTCCGCACCTGTGTTTGGCTACCTGGGTGACCGACATAGCCGCAAGGCCACCATGGGCTTCGGGATCTTGCTGTGGTCAGGAGCTGGCCTGGCTGGCTCCTTCATCCCACACCAGGTAGGTGTCCAGGCCCCTGCCCAGGCCCCTGCCCAGGCCCCTGGGGCCCCTTCCCCACCTGCTTACTCCCTGGCCCAGCCCCGTCAGAGCTGGGTGGGGACAATTCTGCTCCATTCCTGGCTATGAGTGGATCAGGGGTCGAACTGAGGGCTGGGAGAGGAGGTGAGGGCACAGTCTCCAGCGGAGCCTGCACAGGACAGAGCCGGTAGACTTTCTTTTTTCTTTTTGTTTTTGAGACAGAGCTTCGCTCTTGTTGCCCAGGCTGGAGTGCCATGGCGTGGTCTTGGCTCACTGCAACCTCCGTCTCCTGGGTTCAGGCAATTCTCCTGCCTCAGCCTCCCGAGTACCTGGGATGCCAGGCATGTGCCATCAAGCCTGGCGAATTTTTGTATTTTTGTAGAGACAGGGTTTTACCATGTGGGCTAGGGTGATCTCAAACTCCCAGCCTCAGGTGATCCACTCGCCTCAGCCTCCCGAAGTGCTGGGATTACTTGCGTGAGCCACCGCGCCCAGCCAGGCTGGTTTCTTAACAGGAGGCCGCCTCTCTCCTACTTCCCACTGCCACACCAGGTTCACCTCTGCCCGACTCTGCTGGGGTGGCGCTGGGGTAACAGCTGCTGTCCTGGGGAGCTGGCCTGGTTAGCCATGGGGGGACCCAGGAGAAGGACTCCCCTGAGCAGGAGGGCAGGCTGTAGGGGACACACGTGTGACTGAGAACCTGGAGCGGGGAGGGTAGTGAGGTGTCTGTCACCCCGATCCCCTCTCCCTCTTCTGGGATCCTGTGTCACCAGTCCCCTCGGCCCTGCCTCCAAACCCTCAGGCCCCTGGCCCTATGGGTGGTTTCGGGAACTCACTGTGGTCTTGTGCCCATTCGCCCAGTATTCTTGGCTCTTCTTCCTGTCCCGGGGCGTTGTGGGCACCGGCTCCGGCAGCTATGCCACCATCGCACCCACCGTCCTGGGCGACCTCTTTGTGAGGGACCAGCGCACCCGCATGCTGGCCATCTTCTACATCTTCATCCCCGTGGGAAGGTTGGTATCACCTGTGGGTCCACTTCCCCAGGTGGTAAACTGAGGCCCGAAGGAGTCAGAACAGGGGCTGGGGTGGGTAGAAGAGGTCAGACCAGGAGAACCGGGATTGGAGTTCTAATGCTACCCCTTCCTTACCGCGTGAGTTTACCTCTCCGAGCCTCAGTTTCCTCATCTGTGAATGGGGCAACGGCGCCAGCTGATGGGCGGGGGAGGGGTAGAAGGGATGGGATGTGCCTACGCTTGGCAGGGCCACGTGGCCTGAGCAGGGAGGGGACGGCCAGGGAGGCAAGGGAGGAAGTGTGCTAGGACCAGGCCCTGCACCCGCAACAGGCTCAGCCAGGGTGGGGCTTGCAGTCAGGACCCTGGCCTCTGACCCCGCTTTCCTGAACTCGCCTGACTCGAGCAGGGTCCAGCCTTGGGCAGGAGGGTGGAGGGTGTCCCCATAGGTGGGAGAGTGGTGCTGGGGATGGGCCGGGAGCCAGAGGCCGCTGGTGGCTTGACCAAGGGCAGTGGACATCTGGGCCTCATGTGGCTTACTTTCCTCAGCGAAATGGCTCTGAGCCTGCAGAGGGCCGGCTCCCTGGGGCAAGGGGGCACCCTGGGTCAGGCTGGCCGTGGGGTCTGCCTCCCGTGCCCCACAGCCCATCCCCTTGCCCTTCTGTTGCAGTGGCCTGGGCTACGTGCTGGGGTCGGCTGTGACGGCGCTGACCGGGAGCTGGCGCTGGGCCCTCCGAGTGAGTCCAGCTTCCTTGTCTTCCCTCTGCCTTCCCTCTGGACCAGCAGGGACTTTCCAGCCTTGGGTGACCTTAGCCACTTGGCGTAGTACCCGGCGCCATGGTGGGGGGCGGTGGTCAGGCATCAGCAGCTTTGGACATCTGGGGCCTCATAGGGAGCATGGGTTGTGGAGGTCGTGGCCCTGGGTTCCAAAGCTGGCTGCTTCGTGTACTCCATGTGTGAGCCGCCTTCTTCTTCAGAGCCTCAGTTTGCCTGTGGGCGGAGCGGGGATAGTAAATGTTACCAGAAGCATCCTGGGGTTCAGTGAGACAGATGGAATTTCCGAGCCGCAGGGTCAGGGCACAGAGGAGGCCCTTGAGGGCTGGCAACCAGGCTTGCTGGGCAGTTGGGCAGGACGCTGGGGAGATGCTGTGCAGGCCCTGCTGGGGCTGCAGCCATCGTGACTCCCGCGTGCGCACGAGATGATTGTTCTGCAGAGGAAGGTGTTCAGTCTGCAGAGGAAGGTGTTCAGTAGCGAGGGCGCTGAGCTCAGCCCTGGGAGTGCCCAGGAGCTGGTGTGTGAGGCCAGAGCCGGAACCGTGGGGGTGGGGTGGGCTTCCAGGAGGCAGGTCTGACCTGGCTCGAATGTACCTTCTCATGGTCTGAGCCGTTTGAAGGCCACCCAAGGCAGGCAGTGAGATCCCCGTCCCCGGGGTTTGAGCCGAGGGGTCGCGAGGAGGGGATACCAAAACTGGTGTGGCAGATGGAGGGCTGGCCCAGGGAAAGGTCAGCTCTAGGGGCAGCAAGTCCTCCGAGGCCGGGCCGCTGTAGCGAGGGTCCCTGTTCTCAACCATCTCAGGCCCATTGGCCCCAAAAGAGTGGTGTCAGTACCAGAAAGATGGGAGTTACATCAAGCCCCAAAGAGACCCCATTCCCCAGAAAGGCTACAGCGGGGCGGGCTGAGAAACAGCAGTACGTCCCGCTCTGTGGATAGCAGCACCCAGGAATCATGTGACCCCCGCTACCCCCAGGGCCTGTACCCCAGAGGTCAGATGCTGGCTGGTACTGTGGCCAGCTGTCCCTGGGGTCACCTGGGCTGTGAGAATATGTGGTCCTCAGCTTCCTGGGCTCTCTCGTCCCCAGATCATGCCCTGCCTGGAGGCCGTGGCCTTGATCCTGCTTATCCTGCTGGTTCCAGACCCACCCCGGGGAGCTGCGGAGACGCAGCGGGAGGAGGCTGCGGGAGGCTTCAGGAGCAGCTGGTGCGAGGACGTCAGATACCTGGGGAGAAAGTGAGTGTCCCTGCTACCACCTGCCAGCCACAGAAAAACCCCTTTGTCTGCCCCAGCCTCACTGACCCCCTCTCTCCACCTCCAGGAAGCCCTCCCTGGTTGCCCCAGTATTCACAGCCCTCCTCTTCCTCTGAGATCCCACTTACCAATGGAAGTGGCCCTCCCTCCCTTAGAGCTCAGACCTGTCACCTTGTCATGTGACAGAAATATGGACAGGGAGGGAGGGAGATGGCGTGAGTCACAGCCTTGCTGCTGCTGCTGCCCTGCCCAGAAGTGGTCCCGGCACTCAGAGCCTCGATGTCCGTTTATTCAAGAAGGAATTCTCCAGCCTTGCCTGCTTCTCCGGGTTGCAGGGAGGATGCCGGGCGTTCATCATTCATCTCTCGGAGCCTCGTGGCGTGCGTCATCCTCTGTGCCAGCCACACTGGGGTGGCAGGCAGGAGTCCCCTGCCGGTCCCAGGCCTTGGATTCACTGCAGTGCAGGCCAGGGACAGGACCCAATTCTGTTACTGTGCTGTGGCCCCGGCTGGGAGGACCCCGGGGAAGATGGGGCAGGCAGGGACAGCTTCCTACAGAATGTGATGCTGGATGGGGCCCCTCAGGATGGGGAGATCGGGTCCTGCAGAGAGGAGGCAGGGAGGAGGCCACATGCATGAGCCAGGGTGTGCAGGTGGGGGCCTCGGAGACGTCGGGGAGGCTGGAGCTCAGGGAAACCTGAGTTCTTCTTTGGCGCCTCAGTTTGCCTGTCTGTAAAGAGCCAGTAGCAAATGCTGCTTATGGAATCTTGAAGGTTAACGAGACATGCGATGGAAGGCTCCTGGAGTGCCCAGGAGCAGGGAGGGCGGACAGGCCCCTTCAGCCCCAGCTCCCCGACGTCTGCCGAGGCACCTTGTCTGTCTTGCAGCTGTAGTTTCGTGTGGTCGACCCTCGGCGTGACCGCCATGGCCTTTGTGGCCGGAGCCCTGGGCTTCTGGGCCCCCAAGTTTCTGCTGGAGGCGCGCGTGGTCCACGGGCTGCAGCCTCCCTGCCTGCAGGACCCGTGTAGCAGCCCCGACAGGTGAGGGCGTCGGGGCCTGTGACCCAGCTCTGGGGCGGGGGCGGGGCGCTCTTGCTGAGGAAGTTCTGAGCTTCTGAGCTCCAACATTCAGTTTCTGGGCGGGGAGCACGTGGCGCTGTGTGGACACAGTAGGAGCCTGGCCCTGGCCCTGGCCAAGCCTCTGCTGCTCCAGTGGCCATGGCCGGCCCCCTTGTCTTCTCTGGGCTGAACTCCCATCTCTCCACCCCTGGGGCTGCTGTAGGCTCCAGGAGGCACCGGTGGGAGACTGGCGTGAGGCTTCTTTGGGGCCTGGGGATGACAGGAGCCTTAGCAACCATCCTGTGGGGGCCTGCAGTGTCTTCCGTGAGGGCATCCCATTCTACACATGGCAAACGGGGACCTGGAGGCCTCATCGCCTCTCTGGTTGTGGGATTTCATGTGCGGGAAGGCTGCCGGGAGGGGTGTGCGGGCACTCTGCCCTCGGGGCACGCCCTCTCCTGCTTCCTGCCTGGCTGTCTCTGCTGCCCTGCCGGGCTCCACTTCTGTCCCTGCCACCTTTGACCCCCGGCCCCAAGAGCTCCAGTGACTGCTTGATGCTGAGTCAAGGACATCCTCCCTGAATAGCAGGCATCTGACCCTCAACCCCGGCCTCCTCCCTGCCTCTGGGCTGCTCCTCAGCCTCCCTGTGGCCTCCTCCTCCTTTCTGACCCTGTCCTGGTGGGTCCTGGGGACGCTGTCCTCTTTCCTGGAGCCACATCCTCCCCAGGGCTTTGGTGACACTTGTCATCTGCTGAATGCACCTCCTCATCCTCCTTTCCTCCTCCTCCTCCCTCCTTCCCTCTTCTTCCTCCTTCTCCCCTCCTCCTCTCCTTCCCTCCTCTTCTTCCTCCCCTCCTCCCTCTCCTCTTTCCCTCCTCCCCCTCCTTCGCTCCTCCTTCTCTTCCTCTCTTGCCTCTGCCTCACTCCCTGATGCCCAGAGAGAGCGCCACGTAACTTCCAGAATGTCCTTGGCTTCTCACTGGTCTGTGCCTCACTGGTCACAGCCATGCCCTTTGCCCGAACTTTCTTCTCTTTTCTCATCATTATTAAACTTTTACTTTGGTTCAGGCCCTGTGCTTCGGGTACCTTCTTTCTCTTCTTCTCTTCTCTTCTTTTCTCTCTTCTTTCTCCTCTCTCTCTTTTTTTTTTTTTTGAGACAGTCTCATTCTGTTGTCCAGGCTGGAGTGCAGTGGCACGATCTCATCTCACTACACCCTCCACCTCTCGGGTTCAAGCAATTCTCCTGCCTCAGCCTCCTGAGTAGCTGGGATTACAGGCACCTGTCACCACACCTGGCTAATTTTTCTTGTATTTTTAGTAGAGACCACCCACATGTAGAGACCATGTTGGCCAGGCTGGTCTCAAACTCCTGACCTCAAGTGATCCACCTCCCTTGGTCTCCCAAAGTGCTGGAATCAGAGGTGTGCACCACCGCACCCGGCTTACAAAGTGTATTTTTTCATATATGGTAGGTAGCAGTCACAGGTTGCAGAGATTAGGACACAGACATCTTGCGGGGGGATTCATTCAGCCTGCCCTGAGTGGACAGAAGGCCCTGTGTGGGGGTTCTGCACAGACCTCAGCTGTTACTATCTCCCCTGTGGTGAGGATAAGCCCCAGTGAGGGTGAGCAGGGGCAGGAAGCCACTGGACACAGGATTCCAGTTCAGCCAGAGGGAATGTTCACACTCAGAGCGGAAGTGGCCCAGATGGAAGGGGCTGCGTGGGGAGGGGAGTAGTGAGCTTCCTGCCCCAGGGGGCATGTAAGGGGACGCTGGGCAGCTGCTTGCCAGGGCCAGTGTGCAGGGGATCAGTGTAGACCTTACAGATCTTTTTTTTTTTTTTTCTGAGATGGAGTCTCGCTCTGTCACCTGGGCTGTAGTGCAGTGGTGTGATCTCGGCTCACTGCAACCTCTGCCTCCTGGATTCAAGCGATTCTCTTGCCTCAGCCTCCTGAGTAGCTGGGACTACAGGCATGCACCACCATGCCCAGCTAATTTTTGTGTTTTTAGTAGAAATGGGGTTTCATTGTGTTGGCCAGGATGGTCTCAAACTCCTGACCTCAAGTGATCCACCTGCCTGGCCACCTAAGCTGGGATTACAAGCATGAGCCACCGCGCCTGGCCCAATTTTTGTATTTTTAGTAGAGATGGGGTTTCATCATGTTGGTCAGGCTGGTCTCGAACTGCTGACCTCAAATGATCCACCCGCCTCAGCTTCCCACAGTGCTGGAATTCCAGGCGTGAGCCCCTGTGCCTGGCCATGCTTGTAGGTCTTTACGGGCTGGTTGTGAGTCTGTGATGCAGGGAAGGCCCTGTGTGGATGGAGGGAGCGCGAAGGGCTTGGTGCTGGGGTGTGCCCTCTGGCTGTGTCTTCCACTCAGGGGCTGGTGGGGTTCCTGTTCAGGCAGCCTGGCTGAATAATCAATCCTAAGTCTCGTGAGTATATTGAGAACCTGCCAAGGTCAGCTCAGACCAGGACTCAGAGGGGGCTAGCATTCTTCCGGGATTCCAGTCACCTGACTGGGCTGAGCCAGACTTCACACCGCTCAGAAGCCTGGGAAGGTTTGGAAAGCGCTTCTAAACTACCCAAGGACACCCATACTTCTGTCGGTCAGGCAGAGGGCCATGAGGCCCTGGTTGTGCCCCTGAGGGGCTGTGTGACCTCAGGCAAGTTCCTGCCCTCTCTGGGCACTACACGGTCTCCTCTACACTGGGAGGATGGTGGAGGGGAATGAATGCATTAGTCCTCAGCCTGCGAGATGGACACTTCACAGTTCTTTAGGGGAGAGGTGGTTTTCTCATGGCACTCAGTTGGTAACCATAATCTTGCCTCTGTGACTCTCTTCCATCATGGTGGGAATTATGAGAAGAATAGCAGGGCGCCTGGCCATCCACACACCGCTAGAAATGTTTAGCAGTGGATACAGCCAGGTGGCGAATGTGGGTGGGGGCTGTGGTACTCTGCGCCCAGGGAACAGGCTGGGCCGACACAGGGAGGTCAGCAAGCAGAGGGTGAGTTTGGAGAATTCCCAGTCCTTTGTGCGAAGTCAGGGTGGGAGCAGAGAGGGGAAGCTGCTTCGGTCAGCATGGACTGGTCCTGCAGGGCCACGATGCTGGCCGGGAGCTTGCTGGGAGGACAGCATGGAGCCACTGAGACGCTGGAAAGACCCTGGTTAGACTGGTGTTTCTTTGAGAGTTCATGCTGGTCAGTCTCAGCCTTTCCTTTGCAAAGATCTTTTATTTGTTTTATTTTGTTTTTTGAGATGAAGTCTCGCTCTCTCACCCAGGTTGGAGTGCAGTGGCACAATCTCGGCTCAGGGCAACCTCTGCCTCTCAGATTCAAGTGATTCTCCTGCCTCAGCCTCCTGAGTAGCTGGGATTATAGGTACCCACCGCTGTGCCCAGCTAACTTTTGTAATTTTTGTATTTTTATATTTTTAGTAGAGACGGAGTTTTGCTGTGTTGGCCAGTCTGGTCTTAAATTCCTGACCTCAAGTGATCCACCCACCTCAGCCTCCCAAAGTACTGGGATTACAGGCTTAAGCCACCTTGCCCAGCCCCTTTGAGCTCCTTTAAAAGGAGGCTGGAGGTTGTAGAATGGATGAATAGGGTGATGACATGTATTCCAATCTTGGTCTGTCATTTACCAACTGGGTAATCTCGGCCTTACCTTGCTCATCTATCTGTCTGGGAATTCTAGGAGGGATCAATGAGTTCATTGCTCCCAGCTTAGAGTCAAGAAAAGACAGCAAACCTGTTACTGTTCCCTAGGAACTCCCAGGCCAGTAGTGAACCTGGGGACACAGAAGGTGCTGTGGGAACTGATGGGACTGAAGGGATCAGCAAGGGAACAAAGGAAGGGCATCCCCAAGGATGCTGTGATGGGTTTTGAAGGGTGAGTAGGAGTTTGGTAGGTCAAAAACTAGTGAAGGGTGTTCCTGATAGAGGAATGAAAGTATGAGGTGTGGAGTGGGGAGGGGAAGAAAATAGAGCTGGGAGACAATAGAGCTAGGACCTCGTGTTGATGTGAGCCAGAGTCAGATCATGAAGGACAAGGTACGCCACATGGAACTGGGGACAAATCTCATGGGTGTTTGAGAGCTTGTGGAGAATTTCAGGTTGGAGGCGGGCAGGGACAAGGTCAGGTCTGTGTTTTTAATTTTACTTTTAGAGACAGGTTCTTGCTCTGTTGCCCAAGCTGGAGTGCAGTGGTATGATCGTAGCTCACTGTGGCCTCGAACTTCTGACCTCAAGTGATCCTCCTGCATCAGCCTCCTGAGTAGCTGGGACTACAGTTGCATGACACCAAGCCTGGATAATTTAAACATTTTTTGTAGAAATGGGATCTTGCTGGTCTTGAACTCCCACCACAGATCTGTGTTTGCAGTGCACTCTCAGGGAGCCTGTCTGGAGGTGACTTTGGAGGGACAGGTCTCGGCAGGAAGGATGAGCAAGGGGAAGCCAAGCGGAGTTGAAGTGGGTCTAGGAGAGGGTAGGAGGGGACTTCGGTTGCAGGTGCTGCTTGAGAGGGGTTCAAGACAGGGACTGGAAGAGTGGGATTCAAGGGGGGAGTGTGTGTTCAGGGCCCAGACAAGGGCCGGGTGTATTACGGGGACTGAGTCAGTCCATGTGCACTCGCCTCCATTCCTGTCAGTACTGGGAGATGGAAAGGCTGGGGCCACAGCGGGACCCTGGAATGAAGATTTGGAGTGGGGCAGTTTTGGATAGTGAGAGGGTGAGGGTCAATGGAGATGAAGCAGTGGAGGGGCAGGAAAGGGGATGGCAGAGGGCGGTGGAACATCGGTCCCTGGTCAGGGTCCCCAGGCCCTGGGATCATCAGTGAGGAGGGCGGGTAAGGCCGGGGTCAGGTCAGGGGTCCACAGCCATGCTCCCTGCAGGCCAAGCGGCTAGACCTGGGGCTGGGAGCAGGACGAAAGGCCCCGGTGCTGACCCTACCCAGCTGACCAACCCCTCTGTGCTCTTCCTCCTCAGCCTGATTTTTGGGTCACTGACCATCATAACTGGCGTCATTGGGGTCATCTTGGGGGCAGAAGTTGCGAGGAGGTACAAGAAAGTCAACCCAAGAGCTGAGCCCCTCATCTGTGCCTCCAGCCTGCTGACCGCAGCCCCCTGCCTCTACCTGGCTCTCGTCCTGGCCCCGACCACCCTGCTGGCCTCCTACGTAAGTGAGCGCCTCTACGGAGGTGGGGACAGGGTTAGGGGTGAGGACTCCTGTTTCCACAGGCTCATGCTGGCCTGGCCTTTATGTACCTCATGTTACTCCTTCCTTCTGAGTAGGGCTTGTTATCCCCATTTTACAAATCAGCAGAGAGAAGCTTGGCTGGGCGTGGTGGCTCACGTCTGTCATCCCAGCACTTTGGGAGTTCAAGGCGGGTGGATCACTTGAGGTCAGGAGTTCGAGACCAGCCTGGCCAACATGGTGAAACCCCATGTCTACTAAAAACACAAAAAACTTAGCCAGGCGTGGTGGCGGGCAACTGTCATCCCAGCTACTTGGGAGGCTGAGGCAGGAGAATCGCTTGAACCCCGGAGGCGGAGGTGGCGGTGAGCCAAGGTCGTGCCACTGCACTCCAGCCTGGGCGACAGAACGGGGCTCCGTCTTGGTGGTGGGGACGGCTGGGGGGATGCGGGGAAGAGAAGCTTCACAGGAGTTCCACAAAACTGAGATTTGAGCCTAAGCTTTTCTGACTGTAAAAGGTGTCCTCTGAGCTCTGGGTTAATGTGTTAGTTTGAGAAAATAGGACTCATTTATTGCCAGGTCATATTGTGAGCCCAGGACGAAATAGAGCAGTTCTCCCCAGGTCACAGAGGAGGGAAGCAAGGCCCAGATTGGTTATGGCCAGTGTGGACGCCGCTTTCAGGGTGATAATCATGGTCACGTCGACTGTTCCGAATCCATATCCCATCACACCCCTTCAGGGGCCTTGAGCTCTGGCCATGCCAGCCACATGGGCATGCACGCTTCCCAGACTTGGCACGTTTCTTTTCTTTCTTCCACCATCCCCTCTCTTGTGCATCCTGAAATCCTCCTGCAAGTCTCAACTCAAAGGCCGCTTCCTCCAGAAGCCTTCCCAGACCACTCTGTCCTCATGCCAGAAGTCATGTTCCCACGTGGGCTCAGTGCTGGGTTGGGTCCCAGGAGGCGCCGAGGGTTATGGGGCTTGTCCAGGGAGCCCAAAGGGTGGAGACCAGAGCCCAGAGTCCCTGTGTGCAGCAGCGTCCCAGGCTCCGCCAAGCCCCAGCCCTGCCCGTCCCCCAACAGGGGGAAGGGCCACTGCTCCGGAAAGGATGACGCCAGCCCGGCCGCAAGCAGAGGGGCCGGAGCTCCCTGCCTCTCTCCATGGCCTGGGGTGGCGCCTGCAGACGTGGGTGCACTTGTGTGTACAGCAGGTGCGTGGAGCAGGCTGGACTTGGGGAAAGTGGACCAGGCACGGCTCTGTGGTCTTCCCACCCGCCTGGCTGCGTCTCCCACCCATGGCCAGAGCCCAGCGCTTCTCCAGTCACACGCAGGAGCTCAACAGGCTGGTCCCATTGAAATCATTGAAATCAAAACTTTGGCCCTGCTTCCAAACAAAGCTGCTGCTGCTTTTCTTTTTGAGACTGAGTCTCTCTCTGTCGCCGAAGCTGGAGTGCAGTGGCATGATCTCAGCTCACTGTAACTTCTACCTCCTAGGTTCCAGTGATTCTCCTGTTTCAGCCTCCTGAGTAGCTGGAATTACAGGTGGGAGCCACCACACCCGGCTAACTTTTGTATTTTATTTTATTTTTTGAGACGGAGTCTTGCATTTTTGCCCAGGCTGGAGTGCGGTGGCACGATCTCGAGTTAGTGCAACCTCCGCCTCCTGGGTTCAAGAGATTCTCCTGCCTTAGCCTCCTGAGTAGCTGGGACTACAGGCATGCACCACCACACCCGTCTAATTTTTGTATTTTTAGTAGAGACAGGATTTCATCATGTTGGTCAGGCTGGTCTCGAACTCCTGACCTCGTGATCCGCCCACTTCAGCTTCCCAAGGTGCTGGGATTACAAGTGTGAGCCACCCCGCCTGGTCAAGGGCAGAACTCTTTTAATAAATCCTCCCCCAAGCATGACTTCGATGCAGGCGGGTGGGGGCCATATAGGATAGTTGTGCTCTCCCACTGAGTCCTGAAGGTATGTCTGGCACCCCTCTTAAGGTGTGGGCGCTGCTCACCCCTTGCTCTCAGCCATAGGTCTCTGCGGAAATTCCTGAAGACTAGGAAAGTCTTGTCATTCTCTTCTGCATGTACTCTGATTTAGTTCTCATGACTGACACCTTTGTGGGCAAGGTTTTTTCTTTCCTTGTTTTTTTTTGAGACGGTCTCTCTCTGTTGCCCAGGCTGGAGTGTGGTGTCACGATCTCAACTCACTACAGCCTCCACCCCTCAGGTTCAAGCGATTCTCCAGCCTCAGCCTCCCCAGCTGCTGGGACTATAGGCACAGGCCACTAATTGTTCTATTTCTTTTTTTTTTTTTTTTGAGATGGAGTCTCTCTCTGTTGCCCAGGCTGGAGTGCAGTGGCACGCTCTCAGCTCACTGCAACCTCTGCCTTCGGGGTTCAAGCGATTCTCCTGTCTCAGCCTCCTGAGTAGCTGGGATTACAGACACTCACCACCATGCCCAGCTAATTTTTGTATTTTTAGTAGAGATGGTGTTTCACCATGTTGACCAGGCTGATCTTGAACTCCTGACCTCAAGTGAGCCACCTGCCTCAGGCTCCCAAAGTGTTGGGATTACAGGCGTGAGCCACCGTGCCTGGCTTTTGGAAAGTTGCTTCTTATGCCACTTGACAGGCTGGAAAACTGAAGCCCACAGATAGAAACAGTTGAATAGTGGGACAGACAAAACTCCAATGCATGGCTGGGTGTAGTGGATGACACCTGTAACCCCAGTATTTTGGGAGGCTGGAGTGAGAGGATCGCTTGAGCCCAGGAGTTAGAGATCAGCTTGGACAGTGTAGCAAGACCCTGTCTCTACGGAAAATTAAAAAATTAGGTGGGCATGGTGGCACATGCCTGTAGTCCCAACTACTTGGGAGGCTGAGGCTGGAGGATTGCTTGAGCCCGAGAGATGGAGGCTGCAGGGACCTGCGATCATGCCATTGCACTCCAGCCTGGGTGGCAGAGTTTGTTTGAGACTCTGTCTCAAGACAAACCATCCAACAACCTCCAACTTGGCTCTGACGCCTCCAAAGTCTGTGTCCTTCCTACTGCACTGACCCAGGACCAGAGCTGCGTATACCTCAGGCACTAGCAAATACCTTAGTGCTTACTAACTGAGGGAGGGGTCATCACTTCTGGCTGACAGGAGCCGCAGGGGCTGGAGGGGCCTGACCTCGCAGGGAGGCCGCAGCCCAGGCAGCTGGAAGCCCTGTCAAAGCCGTCCCTGCGCCCACCAGCTGGGGCCGGGGACCCCTGCCAGCCCCGCTTCTGCCACTGTCTTGGTTGTTTCTGGGAGATGGCTCCTTGGCTGAGTTTTGGGGACACAGCTGCCCCCCACCCCCCGCCGGCACCCTGCAGCCTGGCACATCTCCAGAGCTGGTTGGCTCATCTAGAAATGACATTTCGTCTTGGCTGCCAAAGCCAGCTGGAGAAACTCTTATGTAGGCCTGCCCTGGGGGTTGGGGCTGAGGGGCAGAAAGGCGGGCAGGGCCAGGGTGCGTCCATCCTCCGGTGCTGGGAAGCTGCTGGGTCTGGCATGGTACCCACAGACGCCGAGCCGCCATGGCCGGAACCCTAACCCTCCAGAGGTGCTGCCTCCCGCCCGCATCCCATGGCTCTGTCCGTGCCTCGGTTGTCTGCTTGGGTGTTCTGAGATTCAGGCTCCAGTTCCTCCTCTTCCGCAGCTGTCAGTCGCAAAGCCCTTGACCTCTCCAGAGTCTCCCTGCCTCTCTCTGTCCTCCCTGCCCGGCCCTGGCTCATGCCTTGCTGTCCCTCTCCAGAACTCTTCCAGAAGCCACCTTCCTGCTCTCCTCATCTTCCTGCTCACCCACCACAATCTATTCTTCAGTTCTTCACACGCTGCCAGAGTGAGCTTCCTCCCTCCCTCCCTCCCTCCCTTTTTTCTTTCCTTCCCTCCTCTCTCCCTCCCTCTCTCCCTTCTTTCTCTTTCTTTCTTTCTTTCTTTCTTTCTTTCTTTCTTTCTTTCTTTCTTTCTTTCTTTCTTTCTTTCTTTCTTTTTTCTTTCTTTCTCTCTCTCTTTCTTTCTCTTCCTTCTTCCATTCTCTTCCTTCTTCCTTTTTTCTTCCTTCCCTTCCTCCCTCCCTTCCTTCCATCCTTCCTTCCAGACAGGGTCTCCCTGTGTTGCCCAGGCTGGTCTTGAACTCCTGGCCTCAAACGATCCTGCCCATGCTGCCTCCTGAGTAGCTGGAATTACAGGTGTGTGTCACTGTGCCTGGCTTACAGAGTGAGCTTTCTGATACCACGACCTTCCCCTGCTCAGAAGCCTTGCATGGCTCCCTGGGGCCTCTGGAACTAGGTCCAGCTCCTTATCCTGGCATTTAAAGCCACTCATGAACTTCCCTGGTAACCCTGGGAGCCTTGTTCCTCCACTGCAGTCCTGCCACACAGGTTCCCTCTTGATTCCCTAGGCCACACCTCCCTCTCCCTCTCTCTCCCCATCCTCACCTCCTTCTCCATATGTCCAAAGCATTCTAGGCCTTCAAGGGCCACCACCTCTCCATGGATTCCTCCCTGTTGCCAGGCCTGACCCTCCCACCCTCCTGTCTTTAGTACGCCCCAGCGTCGTCTTCCTTGGGTCTCGGTTACATATGTTCTGACTCCTCTCCCAGCCCTGTCTGAGTTTTAGCCGGGCCCAGGTCTGGTTCTACTCTTTCTTTGCACTCCAGCTCAAAGCATGGTCAGGGCTATGGATGGCTGGGTGAAAGTCACTGCTGGCTGAGTGAAGAGTTGACTGACAAACTGTTTGTATTCGTTTATTCAACCAATATTGATTGAATGCCAATTAAGTGGAATACTAGTTTAAATGCTGTAGATATAGGCGGCTGGGTATGGTGGCTCACGCCTGTAATCCCAGCACTTTGGGAGGCCGAGGCAGGCAGATCACCTGAGGTCAGAAGTTCAAGACCAGTTTGGGCAACATGGCAAAACCCTGTCTCTACTAAAAATACAAAAAATTAGCTGGGCATGGTGGTGCGCGCCTGTAGTCCCAGCTACTGTGTAGGCTGAGGCAGGAGAATCGCTGAACCCAGGGGGCAGAGGTTGCCGTGAGCCAAGTTGCACCACTGCACTCCAGCCTGGGAAACAAAGTGAGATTCCATCTCTAAATAAATAAATGCTGTATAGATATAGCAATGAATAAAACAGATAAAAACTTACATTCTAGTTGGGGGAGATAGATGACAAGCAAGATATATACGTATTGTGAATTTTATTGTAAAATGCACAGTATTTCAGATAATAATGAAGGCTTAGGAGGAAGTAGTGTTAGGAAGGGAAATAGGGAGAGTGTGAGTATTGGGGGGAGAGGGTAGCAATTCGACGTAGGGTGGCCAGAGAGGCCTCACTGAGAAGGTAGTTGTTGAATAAAGACCTGTAGGGGGTGAAGGAGTGAATTATGTGGATATTTGGGGGAACAGTAAGTCAGGAGTGTACCCAATGGGTACACAACAAGGAGGCTACTCTGGTTAGTGCAGAGAGAGGGGGAGGAGAGGGAGGGGAGGACAGAGAGATGATGGGTGCCAGATGATGGGTTCCAAGAGGGAGGACATCTTGGCTTTTGTCTTCCGCATCTATTGAAATGATCGTGTAGTTTTGTCCTTTATCTGATTACTACAGTTTAGTACATTGATCGATATCTATATGCCTAACCAACCTTGCATTCCTGGGATGTGTTCTCCATGGTCATGGTGGATGATCATTTTTACGTATTGCTGGATTTGACTTTGTTGAGGATTTTTGCATGTACATTCATCAGAGATTTTGGTGTTCAGTTTTCTTGTGGTGCCTTCGTCTGTTTTGGTATCAGGGTAGTGGCCTTGTAATGAGTTGGCAAGTATTCTTTCCTCTTCTGGTTTTTGGAAGACTTTATGAGGAATTTGTTAATTCATCTTTAAACATTTGGAAGAATTCACCAGTGAAGCCATCTGGTTCTGGGCTTCTGTTTGTGGAAAGTTTTTTGATTGCTAACTCAATATTTACTTGTTATAGGTCAATTCAAATTTTCTATTTCTTCTTGAGTTGTTTCAGTAGCTTGTATCTTTTTAGGAATTTGTACGTTTATTCTAGGTTAATCTAATTTGTTGGCACACAAAGTTTATATAACAGTTCCTTCTAATTCTTTTAATTTCTGTAAGGTCGGTAGTAATGGCCCCCTTTTATTCCTAATTTTAATAATTTGAGCCTTTTTTTTTTACAGTCAGTTTATCTAAAGGTTTGTCCATCTTGCTGATCTTTTCAAAGAACCAACTTTTGGTTTCGTCAATTTTTCTCTATTAGTTGGTTTTTTTTTTGAGCTAGGGTCTGGCTTTGTTTCCCAGGCTTGAGCTCCTGGCTTCAAGCAATGTTTCCGCCTCAGCCTCACCTCCCTAAGCGCTGGGATTATAGGAGAAGCCATCGCTTCTGGCTGGCTTATGTTGAGTAGAATCTGGCTACTCTGGGGGCAAGGGCAGAAGCAGAGAGAAGTGAGGAGGCTACTGCTAGAATGCAGGTGAGATGATGGGGCTTGGACCAGAGGGGCAGCAGTGGAGGTGGTGAGAGGCAGTTGGATTACATACATATTTTGAAGGTAGAGCTATCAGAATTTCCTGATGAATTCCAGGAAGGAATGAGTCCATCCATCCATCCACCCACCCACCCACCACTTCACTTCTCAGATTGCAGGAACCAAAGTCCTTCCTGCAGGATTTCTGCTGTTGAAGGAGTAGGTCCTGGGCAGATAGGCTCCAAACTCTTCTTGGGAAGGGCCCATGGGAAGATGGGCCTGTGTGCTAGTGTGTGCATGCATCTAATATGAGTGTGTGCACATTCATTCTTGTGTGTATGCATTAAAATGAACATACCAGCTGGGCATAGTAGCTCACGCCTATAATCCCAGCACTTTAGGAGGCCGAGGTGGGTGGATCACTTGAGGTCAGGAGTTCGAGACTAGCCTGGCCAACACGGCAAAACCCCATCTCTACTAAAAATACAAAAATTAGCCAGTGGTGGTGGCGGGTGCCTGTAGTCCCAGCTACTCAGGAGGGTGAAGCAGGAGAATTGCTTGAACCCAGGAGGTGGAGGTTGCAGTGAGCTGAGATCGCACCGCTGCATTCTAGACTGGGCAACAAAACAAGACTCTGTCTCAAAAAAAAAAAAAAAAAAAAAAAAAAAAAAACCTGAATATACTAGCTGGACATGATAGCTCACACCTGTGAGGCCAAGGTGGGCAAATCACGGAGGTCACGAGTTCGAGATCAGCCTGAGTGACATGCTCTGTCCCATGCTCCGTCTCCACTAAAAATATATTTTAAAAAATTAGCTGGGTGTGGCAGTGGACACCTGTAATCCCAGCTATTCTGGAGGCTGAGACAGGAGAATTGCTTGAACCCAGGAGGCGGAGGTTGCAGTGAGCCGAAATCGTGCCGCTGCACTCCAGCCTGGGCGACAGAGTGAGACTCCATCTCAAATAAAGAAAAAAAGAAAAAAAAGAGAATATACTTGTACATACAATATACATTTAGTGTGAATGTACATTTAAATTTAGCATGAATAAATAAACATGCTAAATGTATATTGTATGTACGAATATGTCTATTTTAATTTGTGTGTGTGTGTGGGGGTGTGTATGTGAGAGTGTATCTGTGTGCTGTTTTGTATACTTGTCTGTGCCTGGGTGCGCACACCCACGTCAGGACATGCAGATAAGTGCGTGGGATGTGCCTGTGTGCACATGTGCGCCTGCAGCTAAGTATAGCTTTTCCCCTGCGACTTTGGTGGCTGTAACTGCACTGTGTGGGCAGGATGGTTTTTGGTGGCACCGCGTGTCTGCTCCCAGATTTCCTGAAGGAGGGCCAAATCATGCTGCTTGTTTCATGGAAATGAGTTTTTCTGAGAATATGAAGTCCGGTCCGGGGCCTGCCCTGGGGGACTCATGCCCTGTGGCCACCTGCAGAAACAGAGGGTTCCATCTTTCCAGGCCTCTTGGCAAGGGAAGTGGACTTCCCGGCTGTTAATTAGGGTCCAGACACGCACGCAGCAGGTCCTGGCTCACGCTGCCTTCCTTGGCCTTCTTCCCAGAGCTGCTGCCCTTCAGAGGAGAAGGGGTTTGTGCTCAGAGGAGGGACTGCGCCCAAGGCAGGGGCTCCACTGTCACTGACCTGGTGGCGGGAGGATGTGGGTGCACATTGGCGGTCCCCCTCAGGTGGGCTCTGTGGTCAAGGTGAGGGGCAGGAGTGGGGCCTGGGAGAGAGCACGCAATGGGGTGCCTGAGAGACCTGAAGGACATCATTCCTTCTTCTTCCCTTCCCCGCCGTGTGACTTGTGTGACCTAGGGCAAGATCTGCACCTCGCTGAGCCTCAATTTTCTTTTCCTTTTTTTTTTTTTGAGATGGACTTTCGCTCTTGTTGCCCAGGCTGGAGTGCAGTGGCACAATCTCAGCTCCCTGCATCCTCCACCTCCCGGGTTCAAGTGATTCTCTTGCCTCAGCCTCCCGAGTAGCTGGGACTACAGGTGTGTGCCACCATGCCTGGCTAATTTTTGTATTTTTAATAGAGGCGGGGTTTCACCATGCTGGCCGGGATGGTCTCGATCTCTTGACCTCGTGATCCGCCTGCCTGGGCCTCCCAAAGTGCTGTGATTACAGGCGTGAGCCACCACGCCTAGCCTCCTGAGCCTCAATTTTCTTAGCAATAAAATGGGAGTGCTACTCCTTACCTCTCGGTTTCATTAAAGAGGTAAGTGAACTTTGCAGCCAGTTCTAATTGTTATGGCAATGCCACAAAATGTAATGTCTTAAAACGACAGCAACATTTATTTTGCTCACAAATGTGCAGTTTGGGCCAGGCTTGAGAGCAAGAGAGGCTGATATCTCTTTTCCCCCTGGTGTGAGCTAGTCAGGACGAGGGTGAGGGGCTGGATTGCCGAAGGGGTGGGGCCTGCCTGGCAGAGGATGCAGCTATTGACCGAGACCTCAACAGAAGCTATGGGCTGGAACTCCTGTCTGTGGCCTCTCCGTGTGGTCTGGGCTTCCTCACAACATGGTGTGTGGGTTAAACAAGGACTAATGTCCTGAGATAGAGGGCCAGGTGGAACTGTGTTGCCTTTTATGACCTACCCTTGAGAGTTACCATGAATGTAACTTCATTCTCTGCATTCTATTGCATTCACCTGCATTCTTTTTTTTTTTTTTTTTTTTTTTTTTTTTTTTAACCTGAGCACAGTTACTTCCTGCTCTGATTAATGGGGCAAAGAAATGAACTCTAGGCCGGGCGCGGTGGCTCATACCTGTGATCCCAGCCGTTTGGGAGGCCAAGGCGGGAGGATTACCTGAGATCAGGAGTTCAAGACCAGCCTAGCCAACCTGGTGGAACGCCGTCTCTACATAAATACAAAAATTAGCCTGGCATAATGGCAGGTGTCTGTAATCTCTTGAACCCAGGAGGCAGAGGTTGCAGCGAGCTGAGATTGAGCCTTTGCACTTCAGCCTGGGTGACAGAATAAGACTCTGTCTCAAAAAAAAAAAAAAAAAAAAAAAGGCCAGGTGCAGAAGCCCAGTGCAGTGGCTCACACCTGTAATCCCAGCCCTTTGGGAGGTCGAAGCAATAGGATCACTTGAGGTCAGGAGTTTGAAACCAGCCTGGCCAACATGGCGAAACCCAGTCTGTACTAAAAATACAAAAATTAGCCGGGCGTGATGTCTTGCACCTGTAATCCCAGCTACTAGGGAGGCTGAGGCAGGAGAATTGCTGGAACCCTGGAGGTGGAGGTTGTAGTGAGCCGAGATTTTGCCACTGCACTCCAGCCTGGGTGACAGAGTGAGACTCCCTCTCAAAAAATCAATAAATAAAAATAAAATAAATACTATAGTATGTTAGATGGGGATGAGTTCTATGGAGAGCAACAGTAGGGAAATGGGACAGAGAGTGATGGGGCAATGCAAGCGGCCAGGGGAGGCCTCGCTGAGACGGTGGCACTCCAGAAGCCAGTGTGGGAAGGAGCCATGTGGGTCTGGGGTGGGGCAGGGAAGCGTGGTCCCTGCGGGGGGAGCTGCCTGCGCAGAGGTAAGGGAGAATGTGTGGCTGGTGATTTTATTGGTCAAAGCAAGGTATAATACCAGCCCAGGTTTACCATGGCAGGGGCCTTCATGTAAAGGTGTGACTGTCGAGAGGTCTGATTAATTTGGGGCCATTTTGTAGTTGTGGACCACGTGGTTTAACAGGCACTCTCCGGCTGCCACGTTGAGAATAGAATGAAAGAGGACAGGCTGGGTGCGGAGGCTCAGACCTGCCATCTTAGCACTCTGGGCAGCTGAAGTCGGAGAATTGCTTGAGCTTAAGCTCAGGAGTTTGAGACCAGCCTGGGCCACATAGAGAGGAAAAATTAAAAAACAAACAAAAAAGAAATTAAAAAAAAAAAAAGAGGCTGGGCACGGCGGCCCACACCTGTAATCCCAGCACTTTGGGAGGCTGAGGCAGGCAGATCACAAGGTCAGGAGTTCAAGACCAGACTGACCAACATGGAGAAACCCCGTCTCTACTAAAAATACAAACTTAGCTGGGCTAAGTGGCGCACGCTTGTAATCCCAGCTACTCAGGAGGCTGAGGCAAGACAATCACCTGATCCCGGGAGGCGGAGGTTGTGATGAGCCGAGATTATGCCACTGCACTCCAGCCTGGGCAACAAGAGCAAAATCCCATCCAAAAAAAAAAAAAAAAAAAAAAAAAGGACAAAGAAACAAAATCACTCAGGAGGTTTTCTAGTCATCTAGGCAGGAGATAGTGATGGCTTGGACCAGGGTAGTTATGGAGGAGGTGTGGAGAAGTGGTCAGATTCTGGGTATATTTTGGAAGTAGAATTACAGGATTTCCTGAGAGACTGGGTGTGAAGTGTGAAAGAAAGGGAGGGGTGCAGGTGGCTTCAAGGTGTTTGCCCTGAGCAGCTGGAAGCATGGACTTACCCCTTCCTGCGGTGGGAAGACTGAGGGCAGGGCAGGGCTATTCGCTGTGGAGAGTTCATTTTAGACATGTTAAATTGGGTGCTTCTTAGGACGTTCAACTGGACCTGTTTTCTTTCTTTTTTGAGACGGAGTTTTGCTCTTGTCACCCAGGCTGCAGGACAATGGCATGATCTCAGCTCACTGAAACGTCCGCCTCCCGCGTAGCTGGGATGACAGGTCCCTCTTGCACCAAGCCTGGCTAATTTTGTGTTTTTAGTAGAAACAGAGTCTCACCATGTTGGCTAGACTGGTCTTGAACTCCTGACCTCTGGTGATCTGCCTGTCTTGGCCTCCCAAAGTGCTGGGATGACAGGCATGAGCCACGGTGCCCTGCCTTGGACCTGTTTTCTAAGACAGGGTCTCGCTGTGTCACCCAGGCTGGAGTGCAGTGGTGCGATCTCAGCTCATTGCATCCTGGACCTCCTGGGCTCAAGTGGCTATGCTAACCTCAGCCTCCTGAGTAGCTGGGACTACAGGTTCGAGCCACCACGCCCAGCTAATTTCTGTATTCCTTTGTAGAGATGGGGTTTCACTACGTCGCCCAGGCTGCTCTTGAACTCCTGGGCTTGAGTGATCTGCCCGCCTGGCCTCCCAAAGTGCTGGGATTACAGGCATGAGCCGCTGTGCCCAGCCTCAGCTGGACATATTAAGAGACATTGGGCCAGGTGCGGTGACTCCTGCCTGCAATCCTAGCACTTTGGGAGGCCGAGGCAGGCAGATCACTTGAGGTCAGGAGTTTGAGGGTAGCCTGGTGAACGTGGTGAAACCCTGTCTCTACTAAAAACACAGAAATTAGCCAGGCATGGTGGTGGGAGCCCACAATCCCAGCTACTTGGGAGGCTGAGGCAGGAGAATCACTTGGACTTGGGTGGAGAAGGTTGCAGTGAGCTGGGATTGCACCATTGCACCCCAGCCTGGGCGACAGAGCGAGACTCTGTCTCAAAAAGAAAAAAGAAGCAATTGGGTATGCATGAGTCTGGAGTTCAGGAGAGAGGTCTAGGCTGGTTATTTAAACCATGAAACCAAGTGAGGTCGCCAAGGGCATGAAATAGACCTGAGGCTCGAGCTTGGAGGCAGCCCACATGTCAGTCAAGGGTGTGCGTGCGCAGTGCCACCGCGGTGAGGTCAAGGGTGGGACCAACAACTCACTCCAGCAAGCTGTGGTGCCTGACTTTTATATTGTTATGGGGGACACTAAAAAAAAAAAAAGCAAACTCAGAAAATCACAGAGAAGAAAATAACAGCTCTTCACATTTTCATCCACAAGAATGAATGATTCTTACCATTTTGGCCTTTCTGCTTCCATATTTGTTATTTAATTAGGTAAACGTCATTCTGTATCTGTCTCTACACATTCACAGGCTTGTGGTTAGGTAGAAACAGTTTTATTACACTGAGGTCATATGGTAGAGCAATTTTTAAAAACAGATTTACTGAGGTATAATTCATACATCAGGCCAGGCATAGTGGCTCACGCCTGTAATCCCAGCACTTTGAGAGGCTGAGGCGGGTGGATCACTTGAGGTCAGGAGTTCGAGACCAGCCTGGCCAACATGGTGAAACCCCAACTCTACTAAAAATACAAAAATTAGCTGGGTGTGGTGGTGGGCTCCTGTAGTCCCAGCTACTCGGGAGACTGAGGCACGAGAATCACTTGAACCTGGGAGGCGGAGGCTGCAGTGAGCTGAGATCACGCCACTGCACTCCAGCCTGGGCCACAGAGCGAGACCCTGTCTCAAAATAATAGTAGTAATAATTCATGTATCAGCCAATTCACCCAGTAAAGTATATAATTCACTGGTTTTTAGTACATCCACAGAGTTGTACAACCATCACCACATCAATTTCAGAACATTTTGCTCACCCCAAAAAGAAATATCATGCCTCTTAGCAGTCACCCCCATTTCTCTTCAATCTGTCTCTCTGCACCCCAGCCCTGGCCCTAGGCTAAATCTACTTTCCATCTTTATAGATTTGTCTGTCCTGGATAATTCATATAAACAGAATCATATAATATGTTTAATTTATATGAATCCACTTGAAGAAACTGAAGGAAATCAAAGGAATTAAGTTTGAATTAATTGTAAAACTGTGGACGTACTGATGAATACTCTGAAAGAGGACACCAGCCTTCTTATACGCCCTTTCTCCCTTCTCTCCCCGACCTCCTGATTTTTGTTAGTTATCTTATTATTTTTACTTTTTCTAGATGTAGACCATTCACAGTCTGTTTTTTTTTTTTTTTTTTTTTTTTTTTTTTTGTTTTTTATATTGAAACTTTTTGGCCAGGCGCAGCGCACGCCTGTAATCCCAGCGCTTTGGGAGGCCGAGGTGGGCGGATCACGAGATCAAGAGATTGAGACCATCCTGGCCAACATGGTGAAACCCCGTCTCTACTAAAAATACAAAAAAAA